>JAWWTY010000010.1:22054309-22065462 GCA_035222235.1 Margarornis squamiger
CATGGGCAGGGACACCTTCCACCAGCCCAGGTTGCTCCAAGCCCTGTCCAGCCTGGCCTTGGACACTTCCAGGGATGAGGCAGCCACAGCTTCTCTGGGCAACCTGTGCCAGGGTCTGACCACCCTCCCAGGGAACAATTCCTTCCCAATATCCCATCCAACCCTGCCCTCTGGCAGTGGGAAGCCATTCCCTCTTGTCCTATCACTGCAGGCCCTTACCCAAAGTCCCTCTCCAGCTCTCCTGGAGCCTCTTCAGGTACACAAAGATCACAATGTCATCCTGGGGCCTTTTCTTTTCCAGGCTGCACAAGCCCAGCTCTCTCAGCCCTCCCTCCTGGGTGTTACAGTACCCAGGTATTGTACTTGCCACCCTGCCAGGTATTAGGTTACTCCAGGCTGACACACCACTTTGAGGAAGCCTGCCCAAAAGAAATAGTTCAGAACATCAAGAAATTCAGACAGTCATGAAAGACTCTTGCCACAAACTAGGTATTTTCCCAGACAAGGCCAAAACCCTCTTTTGTTTTATGCAAATCCAAGCTTGTATCACCTGTCCTAACATCGCTCCCCGCTGTACTTTGAGCAGAGGTTTGATAACATGGTGATGGGTTAATAAATACCCACAGGCCAAATTAGACCAGCCCAAGCTTTGGTAACTTCCCCCTCGCCAGCAGGAGCCTTTCCTACACCCCTGGCTTCAGGCTACCTGCCTCAGAAATGTGATTTGGGCACAGCAACTCTCATCCTTCATGGTTTCAGTCGAGGACATGTCAGACAGCTCTAACAGAGTCTCTCCAAAGTCTCTCCCCCTCCCCCTTTTTCTTTTCTAATTCTTGTTTTTATTAATGACTGACTGCTCTGTCAGATAGAGGGGTCTTCAACATCACAGCCTTGACAAGCAAATCTCTCACACCAGGCATTGCCACCATAGCAAGGTTTTCTAAATAATCAGTGGACTCAACCTTGAACCTCACCCACAGCCAAAAAAGGTTTCCAGTGTTTGGGTTTTTTTGGAATACAGCATTTCCCACAGTCATTTTGACTGAATGGCATAGAACTGTGGCAACACTTGTCAATTTTCCTAAATGGTTTCTGTATTTTAAGTTACAATATGTGCACATAATCAGCTTTTTGTACAGGAATATTCAGATTGCTTCTCCTTTGCTGCAGTATAATTCAATTTTCTTTACACATAATGGGACACAATGTCAAGAGAACTGTAAAATAATAAATTTGGTTTGTTGTACAATTTAAGTCCACATTTTCCCTTAAAAAAAACCCCACAAACGAACAAAAAACACAAATCCCAAATGTCTGTCAATAAAATGGCTGCAGTTTCACCTTTCCCCACCCAATACCACATTCCTACATAGCATCAAAAAAGTCAAGGCCCTCCCTCCAAAAAAAAAATAACAGGTCTGAAAAATATACGGTGGAATCAAACGGTACACAAATTGCAAAGCTTCAGTTACCTTCTTTTCAAACCCTATAATAACTTCAAATTTAAAATAGTGAATTACTAACTTTCTCTTCTGAGGTCAGACAAAAATAAGTCCTAAGGCAGCTTATTTGCCATATTTAGGAGCGTCAAACCAAAGCAATGACAAACATCTGGCTATGATTCTTTCTGGAATTTTGACTATTTCTTCCTGGCCAGGGAAGAAAAAAAAACCCTGAGCTGACCAACAGCACCTTGGTTCCTCCAGCACAGCACTTAATAGGATTCAGCAGCAGCCTGGCCCTCTGCTCCCCATATATTTAAGCTGTTAATACTGCCACAGCACAGAGGGGAAAAGCTTTGTGAAAGGAAGGTCTAAGTAGGCACAGGCAAAGCCAGGCAGAGGCGGGAGGGCAGTCTGTGCCAGAGCCAGCTGCCTGTCCCACTGGCAACGTGCTCAGGGTTCACCACAGCACACAGTGAGTGCTTTTCAGTGCCCACAGGAGGATCTCACAGTTTTTAACACAGAGGTTTCTTACTTAAAACTGTTCAGTCACAGCTTTTTAAGTTGCATCATTCCTGCATCATGCCCACCGAAGTTCTTGGGGGGCTCCAAGGCTACTGCGGGCAGTTACAGAGAGCAGCCCTTTGCAGTGAGCACAAGTGGAAAATGCACTCTCCAAACCATGGGAAGCAGATTGCAGTCAGATTACTTCCCCTGCCATCCCCCAAACCTCCTGCAGTCCCAGCCCAGCTCCTGATTTCAGGCTAGTCACAAGCAACAGACATCCAAAGGGGAGCCACTTTCACACCACCTTTTCAATCACACTGAACTGCAAACTGCACAGAAACCAGAATAACCAGAGTCATTCTACTCCATTATAAACATTAGGATGGAAAGTAGCTTTGCACTTATAATAATGCAATTTATAAATTTAAATAAGCCAAGGAAGAGTAATACAAGTGGCCAGCAAAGACCATATCAGTATGAGAGTAATCATTTTCAGCTCAGTATAGAATAAGCCACTTCAGTACTGCAGTAATTTAATAGTTTCGCAGCATCAGTAAACACCAAAGCAGACAGGAGCAGAGAGTGAGAGAACAATACTTACTAAGACAATCAAGAGGGGAATTAAAGTCTAATCTTATCTAACTAGCCTGTTCTCAAGAACAGCAGTGGAGTGGAACATCTCTCTGTCAGGAATGCACCAGTGTCACGGGAGAGGGACACATCACACAGCACCGCAGGGATGCAGAACATCATTACTTCATTATATATTTTAAAAAAAAACAAAAAAAAGGGCAGACTTCTGTGCTCAAAATGACCCAACAAAGATTAGCACAAAAGAAAAAAATTCCAGTTTAAATTCTCCCATTAAGCAGAGCAGGTAGGCAGACCTGTCTGGATCTGCTGAGTGCTAAGAACCCTGCTATGATTTTACGATGGCTATTACAGTTCTCAGAATTCATTCTCCAATAGGTGAAGTGGAACAAAAAAATATACTATAATATAATGAAAAAGTAGTTTTCAGTCCCAAATTAGATTTGGCATTCAAGCAGAAGGAGAGGAGGAAGTAGATGCCATTGAAGAGGTGCCAAGTTCTCCCCAAGCAATTTGGTAAACTTGAAGCATAAAAACCTAAACTTCTTTTTCTGGAATACTCCCTCATAGCTTAGAGCATAATTCATGAAAGAGAATTTCCTACATAACATGTATTTCCTACATAAGGAAGAACATACAGACCAACTATTACACATCACATTATGGCAGCAATTTCATTAAATGTCATTTTGGTGAATTCAACCCAAGCCAGGCCCTTCCTCTTAAGAGTCTGCCATATTTTTGCCCTGATCAAAGGCCTCCAAGTTTAATCTCTTCAGAAAATCTGGAAAGCTGGCAGAACTGCTGTTCTAAAACTGTGATTACTTTGAAGTGTGCCCACAGTCAGAACTAAATTGAATTTTCTGATCATTCATCTCAGAGTCTGTAAAACTACCCTTCAGACAGACTTAGTTTGGAGGGGAGAGGCCAGGCACTCTGTGACATGGAAAATGCAAAATTTGAGCTGACTAAACAAGTTGGTTGTAAAAAGGGAAAAAAGCCCAACCCATGAAAATAATGGATATTGCAGCCTGACTTTGGATGGATATGTTTCATCCTGTTTTCTGTTTTGGCTGGGAAAAGAGAAACCATAAATAGCCCATTTTCAGGTTTTTTTAAACTCTAGAAGACACTGAGCATTTCTCCACCCCCTAACATTCAAATCAGATTCCTTGAAGAGCTCTGCTTTAGCACACTTTAAAAAAATAATTCCCTCTTACTGATTAATAAAATTCCCAGCTAGAAAGCAAACCTTACAATACAGATGGGGAGAGTGGACAGAGCTAGTGGATTTTAGACTAAAAGCAGTAAAATGTTGCTATACTGAACCTTGAACACCTTTAATAGACAGACTAATGACAGCATCCACCAATTCCTGTCAGGAGAGAAGCAAGCATTTTAAACACATCTTGGAGAAAGGAAGGGATGACAAGGAAAAGCTGCGTGGATTAAGTTGTTACTGTGGTTATTCTGTGTATCCATAACATGGTTAAAAACGCTGCTGTGGCTCATTTTAGGCAGCAAGGCAATACACAAGGCTCCTGCACTGCCTTCCCCACTACCCTACACAGGGAAGGGCTCCTCCAGGAGCTGACCCTGTGCCCAGTCAGCCTCTTCCCCTGACACACCACTTTTCCCAGTAGAAAGTCATTTGCCATTTGTTCTTACAGACAGAAGAGAAAATTATTGGAACAGGGATAAAAAGCCCCAAACTGCCTTTTGCCACCAGCCACGTCTCCCTGAGCAGGCAGTGCCAACAGCCCGTGGGAACAGCCTGTGTCCCACTGCACTGACAAACTACTGCTGACCTGAATCAAGCACACACCCCACGACATCACCTCTTGTTTTCACACCCAGAGAAAGACACTGCAAAAGCAAAGAGGAGTGGGAAAGCGGCGCAACAACCAGAAACTCAACGCCTACAGGACAGGAAACCACTGATTTTTCTTATTATTTTTAAAAAAAAAAATAACTGTGCCAGCTCCCACCACCTATTCCACAGTGTGGCTGCCTTTTCCTAATTCTTGCCTTCAATCCACAAGTGAAAAATTCTCATTTTCCACCATGAACAGTAGTCAACAGTTTCTGCTATCCCATCAGCTCACCAAAGAAATGAGGAGGCAGAGGGTCACAGTTTAATAATACTTCATGCCTGTTTGCTATCACTGCTACCTCATTCAGACAAAAATGAAAGGCAATGGAGGCAGTGTATTAGCAGGACTCTAATGCCACAGCTGCTGACTCTGGACTTTTTTGTGCTTGATGCTCTGGAGCTGACCCAAGGCTGACCCCTTCTCCTCACTGATCTCAACAACACAGGTTGCCCAAAGCCACATCCAGCCTAGCCTTGCACTGATTTTCAAAATTACAGGGCTGGGGGTGTTACTTGAGTCTTTGTTCTTTTACTTTTTAAATCGAAACACCAAAGTCTACACCAACTTGGAAAAATAAATAAAATCATCCGTCAAAAAAAATCTAAGAGAGCAGATTTCCTACAAAATAGTCTAACATAATTTAAAGGGAAAAAAGAAGCTTTTGTGTTCTGTGCAGTACATGAGGGATGGGTGGGTTTGCAGTACCCTCTGTGTGCTCAGGTGGGAGGACACAGGCACAGCCTCACAACAACAAAAAAAGCAGATTTCATGTTTTAGAGTTGAACAGCTGGACAGAATCTGTGTAAGACCTTCCCAAAAGCTACTATTTCTTCAGAATGCCACAGACATACTTTTCACATTTGGGAAAAAACTCAATTTTGAGTCTATGCAACAAACTGTGGCTACAAGTGCTAATTATAAATTACTGATTACAGATTTGCTACTAACATAGAATACCTGATAGCTGAGTACCTTCACCAGAGCACAGATGTCTTTTAACAACAGATCCTAGGCAAGCTAGAATTAAACTGAGGTCAATGCTGAAAATGTAAGAAGAATTAGAAGAATAAAAATTTGTTTATATGCAGAATCCTCCCAATCTGAGCATGGTTTGGATGTCTTATGGCAGATTTCCCCGAGCTTACTTTTAAATAAAAGTTTTCAGAAACACTGACACTGCTTTGGTGCCTCCCTTCTAAAGCAGCAAGCAAAGGCTTTCAAATAGGAGCAAGTTTACATGAAGAGAATAAACCCCATTAAAATACTTAATATAAATCAGTAACTAAGGCAAAGCTCCTCTGCTTTCCCAGCTGCCAAACTGAGAAAGTTGCACGTGGCTCAGGAAGCAAGAACAGCTTGGCAGAAGAGAGTTGGTGCTCCCTCAAAGCAAACAACAGTTAAAGACTCTCCTTACAGTGTGTGCATATGTTTAAAATCTGTTAAAAACAAAAAACATGTTATACTTGAAAGATTTTTAAAAACAAGTCGTGCAACTAATTTCACTATTTGCAAGTAGGTGAAATCCCGACAGGAATTCAGATATCACCTCAAAGCGTCCCAGCTCTGTCCAGAGGCACATCCTTGTGAGCTTTGCACCATCAGAGGCTCGGTGTACTTGAAAGCAGGTTTAAATCTCCCTTACCTCTATGTCAAGTACTTCCACCGTGTTGTCCAACATCTTTATTTTGATGGGGAGGTCACGCTCGTGCGCTTTGGCAGGCAGTGATGCCATGGCAGTCGAGAGGTTCTGTCCTGGCTCCAAGGTACTCACTCCTGTGGTTTTTTGGGCACCCAAACGAGAGCCTGGCGTCTGCAGAACTCTGTATGTTCCTTCTATCTCTCCCATCTTCCAACAGAGAGCAAAGTCTAAATAAACATGGAAGAAAATAGATGGTTACAGGCTGAAAAATCTCCCACAGGCATTCTGTATGAAAATGCTACTCACTGAAGCACTAGCACAAAATCCTTATTTAAGGTTCTTTATCGCACTACCAATAATAAGGTTAACGAAACTCTGGTCAAAAATGGAAGTGCTTAAGGCCAGGCTGGACAGGGCTTGAAGCAACCTGGTCTAGTGGAAGGTGTTTCTGCCCATAGCAGGGAGTGGAACAAGATGAGCTTTAGGGTCCCTTCCAACCCAAACCACTCTACTATGATTAAAATCCAGCTGCTGGGAAGAAAAAGTAGCAAGAACAAAAATAACCATTCGGAAACATGGGTAGGAAATAGGAAATCAAACCTATACCCTCCGCCCTCCTGCCACACTATTTTAGTTTCTGATGAGTTTTCCTGTTGACTGGGCTCCCCACCACCAGCAGCATGAGCACTGCAGACAGGCAGCAAAGGGTAAGGCAGAACTGTGCCTCTCACCGGTGCCCAACCATCCCATTGACCGCACCCCAAGATAACAGGAACAATTAACTTTCTTCATCCCTAAAATGATGACTCATGAAAACCTTTACTGCTGGCAGCTCAGAGCCTTCCTCAGGCAGTGGCTGCAGATAACAGTTCCTCCTCTCATTAGCAAACCTGCCCAGATTAAATCAGTGGGCAAAAATCTCAATTACAGAGACCAACATTAGTTCAAGTAGGCTGACTCCTACAGCATGAGTCTTGCTGTCATGGTTTGGTGGCAGCTGTGTAGAGCAAATGTTTAATTTGACATGGGGAACAAGTCCCACATGGCTCTCCCCAGCTCTCCCATGCCATCACAGCAGTGATGATACTTGTACAGGGATCACAGTGGGGTCTACATGGAAGATGAGGCATGTGTGCTCAAGATGCACTCAGCCCCTGCCCCATGCTCACTGCTGGCACTGAGTGTTTGGCAGCAAAGGGCAAGATGCCCAGCTGGAACACACAGGGAGATTCCTCTGTGCTTTGGGGAGCATTGTCCAAATACCACACTGTGTCTGAACAATCCAAATTATGTGGGTACTGGAGTTGGGACAGCCTTCACGTGGCCACCCCACCACAGAAAATCCAAGGGAGTGTTAGGTTATTGTTTTGTAATAAACGTGTTTTGTCTGAAAAAGGAGAGAGGCAGCTCATGAAAACATTCCTTTATCCCTCTGTGCTGCAAGGAGGTAGGCAGCATGCTCCAAGGCCTGAATGAAGCCAGCCTTACATGTCCTTACAAATTAGTGCGGAGTGGTTTACTTTTAAATCCTTACATGCACTGAGTCTGGTCAAATGTCTTCCCAGCTTGGAGACCGGTGCATTTTAACATTATGTGGGGTTTTATTTTTATACTTGCAGACCCCTGTCCAGATAAACTTGTCCCAGGAGGGCAGACAGATGCCTCCCACCTAATCACACCCACCACAAGGCTTGTTTGGTCTGAGCCCCTGTGAGCACTGCAGAGCCCTGCCTGAGCAGCACAGCAGAGACCACCAGAGACACCTCCAACCTCCCAGCTGACGAAACACATGACAAGAAAGTGTGAGAATCACTAAGGCTGGAAAAAATCTCTAAGACCATCCAGTCCAACCATTAACACAGCACTGCCGAAACCATCACTAAAACATGTTCCCAGGCATCCCATCCACACGTTTTGGACTGTGCCAGTGCCTGACCACCCTTTCAGTGAAGAAGTTTTCCCTAATATCCAATCTAAACCTCTCCTGGCACAATTTAAGGCCATTTTTCCTTGTCCTGTCCCTTGTTACCTGAGAGAAGTGACCAACCCCAACCTGGCTCCACCCTCCTGTCAGAGAGTTGTAGAGGGAGGAAGTTCCCCCTGAGCCTCCTTTTCTCCAGGCTAAGCCCCTCCAGCTGCTCCTCATCAGAGCTGTGCTCCAGACCCTTCCCCAGTTTTGCCACCCTCCTCCAAATATGCTCCAGGGGTCCCAAACTGAACCCAGTATGAAGGATAATCTCAACATAAAAGTGGGCACCCACTGCCCAGTGTCCAACTTACCAACTTTGGATACAAATGATGACAAATAAGCACTTCCTTTCTCAGAGTGTTTTGTGTATATTCTTTCGCTTTTTCTTGGTTTATGTGGCCACACAGCCAAGGAGAAAAGCTTTTATGTCATAAATTTTAAAACCATCCTAACAGCACAACTCAGCAGAGAGAGGTGCCCAGGTTATATCTAAGTGCTGATCTGAAGAGAAACCAGACTTCAGTGTCATCTGTGTCCCTTATCATGTAACTGCATGCTGAGATTTTTGCTGTTGTCCAGGAGCCTATGAGCAATTGAAGCTGTCCAGGATCAATAACACTCCTCACTGGGCTGTTTATTAGCCACCTGCTCCTAAAGTTAGTGCTTCGTGAACACATTCATGCCCTCCTGAATAAACAGCTCCTGGAAGGACGGACACTGCAGTTACTCAAAAGGAAAAAAATGCAAGCAGCAACAGCTGAGGCAGAACAGAGAGCAGCCCCGGAGCAGTCCCCTGGCAGAAGCCTCAGCAGCCTTCCCTCCAGCTGGAGCCAGCCACTTCCTGAAGGCAAGGCAGGCAGGCAGGCCACCCAAATCCAGAATAACGAGGAGCTCCTGGGTATTCCCAACTACCTTTGGTCACTTGCCAGGAGAGACCAAAGTTGTATCGAACAGAAACTGTAGATGTCAAAGTCCTTCCCCACAGGTGGTAAGAGGAAAAGTGAACTCAACGGGGCTTGGCCTTGTTTCTCGCTGATGACATGTTCCTAAAAATATTTACCCTGGCCAGCACATACTCAGATTTTAAAGGCCTAACAAGCACTAGGAAGAAAACACGATGTGCAGACGCACGCACGATCCCCAGAACAGCAGTGCCCTGCCTGCTGTGGCAGCTGGGAGCATGTCTCCACACCACATCCTAATCCCTGCTGGGGCACCCTACTAATGCTATCACAACTATTAACAATCCCCAAATAGACTGGTCTGCTCCCACTGCCTCCAAAACTCAACGCATGAGGAATGTTATTCAAGCCGAGCACTATTTCTGGTTTCACCACCAATTAGCTACCTAGCATGTTTTATGCACACTGACTACATATGACACTTCTTGACAAGAACCACTGTGCCATGGCTTGAGAAACACTCCAGTTCAAGAGGCTGACTACTTGAAAGGAGGAGGAAAATGAACCAGTGAAGCCTGAGACATGTTGCAAGCACCAGGAAGACTGAGATGTTCTACAGGTAGAGCCAACTGTCCCACAGCACTGAGAGTCTCCTGCCCCAGGCGAGCCATAACACGGTCTCACCAATGAAACACTAAAATGCAATGTTACCACAATATTAGTGGCTCTAAGATAAAAATCTTCCTTGCATTGCTCCTCCCTAAACTTGTTCACACCTAGTTCTTGTTCTGATCATTTCCTATAAACTGGGACCAGGCATCAAGCCTACATCAACTCTCTGAAGCACAGTGGCAGAATGCCTGTTGCTCTCAGCCCTAAGTGAAGGAGCATATAAAACAAAACTTACGAAATTTAGGCAGCTGTATATAATTATTGTTTTTTACTTTTTGTACTTTGTATTTTCTGTTGCCTTCTTGAAATAGCTTTGAATCACAATGAGTTTCATCTTCTGATTAGATGGAATAAAGCTGTTTTTCAGAAGCAAGACAGCATTTTCAGGTAGCAGCAAATCTGGAAAGGCAGCTTACACCCAAGGACATGCCAGGATCACAGAAACACAGAGAGGGACCTTAAAGCCCATCTTGTTCCAATCCTCTGCCACAGGCAGGGACACCTTCCACTAGATCAGGTTGCTCCAAGCCCTGTCCAACCTGGCCTTGGACACTTCCAGGGATGACAGCAAGGGCTTTCAAAGGAACTCCTCTGAGCACAGTGTCTTGGTCAGTGACAGGGTCACTGAGATGCTCCATCCCTCACCCGTGCAGAAGGCACATCTGAAGTAAGGTCAGTCTCCCAGTTACCCAGTGTGAGGAGGGTGATTTCTGCCTCCCATACAAAGGGACCCGCTGCCTGTGCATGGCAGGAACACTCACACTGCAGCAAGGATCATGTCCCTTCAGTCACCAGAACCAAAGTTCCCTCTTTTAACTTTCTCACTAAGCAATAGCCACCCATCAGCATCACAACCCCGCGCTGGCACTACCTGATGCACCTGGAACCCAGTTAGGGCAACGAAGAGGGATTAAACCCCCGGGTGCCCAGCTGTGACAGGAGACACAGGTCTCCCTGCCACCCACACCCCACAGTCCCCCCTATAACCACGGTCCGAAGGGTCTAACCCTCACCCTGCAGCGCTGCAGAGCCACACACCGGGCTGGAAGGCGCTGGGTGCCCAGGGAAGGTGGGGAAGGACGGCAGAGAGTCCCTGCCAGGTGAGAGGGGCTTTAGGGCTTCAGGAGCCCCCCTCTGAGGAGCTGCATGTCCCCTGCTCCCCGCAGACCCCGGGGGTCCCCCGCAGGGCAGGGGCTGCGAGGGGCGCTGGACCCACAGCTGCCCAGCTCCGGAGGGCAGGGGCAGCCTCGGGGGAGGCTCTCCCGAGGCACCCCCTTGTCCCCGGGGGAGGCTTTCCCGGGGCTCCCCCTTGTCCCCGGGGAGGCTCTCCCGAGGCTCCCCCTTGTCCCCGGGGGAGGCTCTCCCGAGGCTCCCCCTTGTCCCCGGGACCCCTCTGTCCCCAGGGGAGGCTCTCCCGGGGCTCCCCCTTGTCCCCGGGGGAGGCTCTCCCGAGGCTCCCCTTGTCCCCGGGGGAGGCTCTCCCGAGGCTCCCCCGGTCCCCGCTGCCCTCCCCCGCCCGGCGCCCCCCGCAGCGCCCGGGCCCGGCCCGCCGCTCCC
>JAWWTY010000010.1:22065562-22174443 GCA_035222235.1 Margarornis squamiger
TGTCCCTGGCACCAGCCCCAGACAGGACCTGGCACCTTACAGCTTCTGAGGTGCACCTAAAAAAATAATTCCTGAGTTAATGGACTATTTGCTTGTAATAAACCCATGGGTTTTTATTTCTCATAGTAAGATTACACTTTTTATACTCTTCCTAACAATTAATATGTTAGATATCTATAATAATTTCCAATTCTCTCAGTGGTCCACCTATCGGGGTCCCAGGCTATGCCCCCTGACCACCTCCAAGGGTTTCTGGGCTCTACTATTGTTTTGACTTCAAGTTATCTTGCAGGTATCCCTGAGCAACATCATGACCTTCAGAGAGCCTGAGAATGCGTGAGAAAACCACTTTAGTAACTTCTAACACCTCTCAATATGTGAGCAAGAAAACCTATACTTCTAAAACCCTAAAAATGTACAAAATACACACCCAACCTTTAGGCATCACCAGCGTGAGCTGCTGAGGGTGGCTGAGCACTGCAGAGGAGCAGCTGCAAAAGGGGGTTTCTCCCTTGCTTAGGGTGGCTTGGGAGGTGAGCTGACTCGGGCCCAGATGTTGCAAGAGTCAGTGTTTTCCCAGCCTGTGGGTGAAAGGGTCTTTCACCTGGGAGGGGCAGGTTGTTGTCCCTTGTTTGCTTCGGTAAGACACGGCAGAGGGGCTCAAGGGTTGACTGGATACAGCCAGGAATGAAAGGGATGCCTTTCAGATTAATTTACTCTACGTGTTTTTGAAGTGGTGGTGCTTGGAAAAAGAACTCACATGGTGTTCCTGATGCCATGAGTTCAACTTAGCACTGGCCTTTTCTGCTATTTGTCAACATGGGTTGTACTCTCTTATACTCTTTCTATACTCCTCTATATTCTGTAACCCTAAACCCCTACAAGTAAAAGAACACTTCTCTACTTTACCTAAATAATGTTGTCTTGGAAAGTCTTTTCCTTTCCCCTACAACAACAGCTTGGCAGCCAGCCCCCCTCCTGCCCTGCTGAGCTTACAGCAGTATTTTCCAGCAAAGGGAAGCCCAAAGGGTGGTTTTCCAGCACGAGGAAGGATTGAAAGGATATTTCCAGCCGAAGGGCAGCCGTCCAATGCCTGCTCCCAAAAAAAAGCACATGAAACACCACACACCCCGGACACACATCCCACAGATCCCATTTGCACTGCCCTGGGGATGACACCACTCCAAGGAACCAATCTCTATGATTCAGGCCAAAAATCTTCCATGTTCTGCTCTTAATGAATATTATAGATCTTCATTTACTAAAATTTTTCACGTACAAATTTTAAGCAGGGATAGAAAGGTGTGGGTGCTGCACCCACAAGCTGAGGTCCAGAACAGAGGCATCGAGGCAGGGACTGGTGGCCAAGAGCATGAGAAATGCAAGGAGCCACCTGGTTTCTGAGAACTTGACCTTTTCACAACAATTTGAAAAACAAAATATTAACGTAGCATATGACTTTATAATAAACAAACACACCAATCGTGCAGAACAGCCCTTTCAGCTTGAAGAAACCTCACCACTCTCAGCCACAGAAAAAGGCAACTCACAAATTTAATGAGTAATTCCTGACTAGCAACATTCTCATCTCTTCAAAAGAATAAAAGACACAAGGTTTTAAAAAACACATCCCGTGATTTTTTCTCCTTAAAAAGTGAAATGGAGCTGAAGACTCTTATGAATTAAAAAACAAAAAAATAGGAAAATTGCGAAAGCAGACACAGCATTTTAGACAACTCCATTCATCATAACACCAATTGTGATTTCAATCAAATGAAGTGCTTTCATTACTGACACGGCTTTTTCAGTGTTCTATTTGCCTGCCATTTGCATGGCATTTCCATAGGCAATGGAAACTGAGCAGGCAGGTTTATTTGCAACTTAAGTGCTAACGCAGTTTCACATCCTTCGAAGTGCAGACACTACAGAGTCATCTTCATTTCAATCACTTGCTTCAACATAGAAAAAGAGCACTAAAGTTCTCTGTTGCAAAAAGGCAGCTGCTGCTGAGTCTGAGAACAAATCTGACATGGGCACTTTAAAAGCCACATATGACCATACTCAGGTAGAGGAAGCAATAATTACAGATATGGCAGAGTCTTTAGAAGCATCAACACCCCAATGCTGCTCTTTATGCTTTGCTCTATAGTCCTGACTTTTATTGCTCACCTGAACACACATGTCATTTACCATGCTGAAACAATCCAGTAAGAAAAAGGCACAAAGGTTCAGCATGTTTAAGTGTCCGCATCCCCAGCACCTCTGTTTTTCTGCACTCAGCTCATTTCTGGACTTTCTACCCACATAAGCAAAAAAATTATTTTCCATCATGTCACAGAATTCCAGAATGCTTTGGTTTGGAAAGGCCTAAAAGACCTTCTAGTTCCAATACACTGCCATGGACAGGGACACCTTCCACTATCCCAGGTTGCTCCAAGCCCTGTCCAACCTGGCTTTGGACACTTCCAGGGATGGGGCAGTCACAGTTTCTCTGGGCAACCTCACAAGCATGAATTTCTTCCCTGTATCCCATCTAATCCTGGTGTCTGGCACTGTGGAGCCATTCCCCCTTGTTTTGTGACTCCAGGTCCATGTACAAAGTCTCTCTCCAGCTCTCAATTAGGTCTCCCCAAAGCCCTACTTTATCTTCTCTTTCCTCTTTCCCAGTTCTCTCAACCTTTCCTTATAGCACAGGTTTCCACCCCTCTAATCATCCTGGTGACCTCTTCTGGACTTGCTCCAACGTGTCTATGTCCTTCCTGTGCTGGGGGACCCCAGAACTGGATACAGTATATATACATACATACATATACATATTAGTCACCACCCAGTTTCACACTTCTATCTGCACACTTAGAACCAGGCTGAAAAGAGACACATGACCTCACCTGCCACCACAGGCAGGGGAAGGGATAAGACTCTAATTTACAGCCCAGATGACAACTCTACCCTCTGCAATTCCTACTCCCAACCAAACATGGTACAAATAGGAAGTGCCGTATCAGGCTGAACCTCTGCTCTATACACTCGATCATTTAGTAAATCCTCAGCAAGTCTAACAAAAAACATGCCTGAGGTGTGATGTCTGGTGATTTTGAAACCTAAAAGAGGGAGTGGATGGTATCTGATTCGCTATGACCAGACTCAGCAGTATGTTCTTCATGGCTACTCACAAAAACCACTGAGATTCCACAACACCATGAAGTCAAACCTTCTAACCACCCAGAGAGTGCTTGAAGCCTTTACAGCAGGAGGAGAAATTTCAGTGCACAAAGCTAGAAGAAGGTCATTACACATGAAAGCCAACTGTTGGAAGGATGCAGTGTCAGGACAAAGTACAACTTTCTCCCTGAGAGAGAGGAACTGATAACAAGCTGTAATACACTCACTGAATTAGTATAACAGATAATCCATACTGTATTCTCCTCTTGGTCTGAGCAGGACAATTAGAATTGCCCTTTTACTACACCATGACATCATCTCTTTCTTTAATCACCCTCTGGATGAGGGTGGAGGAAGTCCTTCAAAGCAGACTTCTTATCCAACCAAGAAAAAGAGCAGTTGGAAAAGCTTCTTTCAGAAGCCTTTCAGATCCTTCACCACGGCACAGATAAACCCTGCAGGCTGAAAAATTACATCTATTGCTGATTTTGTCAGCATATATTTTCCAAATACACACTACAAAGCTCTGTCTCTCAGAGGTCTCCCATCTCAGAACAGCAAGGCAAGCAGTTTCAAAAGCTTACGTTATGTCTCCCCTTCTGTCTACAGCAGCACGTTGGCATAGCCAAGAGTGGAAATAGTTACAATCACTTAAGCCAGCATTTTATATCATATGCACCAGCCTAACTGGGCCACACATCACCAGTTCACTGCTCTAGTGTGTTGTACTGGGACTTTTTGCAATGGCAACACATGGGCATGCCGAGGATGAAGATAGGAAGGTGTTTTGGTGTAGATTTCATTACAGATAGGTCACTGAAAGCACTGAGAGCAGCCTTTTGGGGCAGCTCACAGAGCTTTCACTGCCGCAGTTCACTGCTGTTGTCCTACTTTGGTCCAAGCCAGTGCCTTGTACAACAATTCTCCCATCCATTACCACTTGCAGATATTCAACAATTTGCTGTAGACATGGTTAACCTAAGCCTAAGCACAGAGTCGCTTAGGACTGTCTGCAGGGACGATCACTCTTTGTCCCATCACTTTTGGGGAGCTGGTGTTGCAGCACCAGCTGCAGAGCACACCAGCATCAAGGGAAGAACTCGCATTTCCACAAGTGTGTTCACATCTTAGATGGACTGTCATGACAATTAGTGACCACCCTGGTCTGGAAGTGTTTCAGCCCTGAGGAGTTCAGCAAAGTACTTTGCAGTCTGTAATGGTCTGTGCAGCAGAACCACACAGAGACTAGTTGTCTTGTCTCACCAGCCCATTTTCTGGATTGCCTTCCACATCACCTTAGATATCTCAGTAGAGACTAGTCTACCTGGGCCAACAAATCATTCCTCAACCTGTCTCATCACTGATTAACAAGTTGTCTACCAACAGTGACAAAGAGCACCAATTCACTTCTCACATAGCAAAACCAAGCCAATTTCAGTGACTATAGTCAGGTGTTGTTCTGTACTCACAGCCCACTAGTACCCCAGATGGTAGAGAAACATGAAAAGAATGAAATCATAGCATTTGATCAATTGCCAACTGTTACTAGCAAATGGCAAAAGACTCAAGTCAAGGCAAACAGGAATTGCTGGATAACGGGAGATATGATCCACATGATCAGCACAAAGAATGAACAACACAGCCATACCTGTACATACCACTTTCCAGAATGACACTCTTACTCCAGGCTCACTTACCATTAAAATTGACCTGCAGGCACAGGAGAAATACTGTTCTTCCACAGCAATGAATGAAGAAACTTCAAAAGCAGGCAGAATGCACCTTGTTCTACTGGCAGAGATGGAATGGCAAAGGCATTCAGCATGATTTTGCTAAACCAACTTGAGAAACTTACAGGTATTTGTAGACTCAGGGGATGTGGGGGGGAGATTTTCCACTTCCAGTCTTAAATACAACAATCACGATTTAGTCCTTCTCACAGAAGGAAGTCTTTGGGCTTCTCAGATTGCTCCACTTTGGGGCATTTTTCAGGAGCCATTCTACACACATTGCAACTACCAACTATATTGCCCTTTATAAAGTGCAAAGTCCACCAGCCTCAGAGTGTGACCTAGGATTAAACCCTCAGTATTAATCAATTCTTTAGAACAGGCCTGGCCACTTATGCACAGGAAAAACTTCTGCTAATAGAAAAAAAAATAAAAAATGGGAGGCTGCAATCCCTTTTTGCAATCACCCACTTTGAATTTCATAATTCTATCTGTATTTTAACTTGGCTTTCATGGTGAAAGTGGCAATTAGAAGAGGCAAGTTAAGCACAGCATATGTTCATACCTGCACACACACAGACGCACTCGCTCAGCAGCTTCTCTCATTCTGATTAGTGAACTTGTCCAAACACGTTCTCCCTACCCAGAAGGTTCAGTCTGTAGCCAGCAGCAGTTCTGAAGCCACAAAACAAAAAAAATCAAGAGCAAAGACAAGCTACAAGCTGTGAAGAAAAATGGCTGCTGAGCCACAATGCTGGAACAAAAGTCCATACAAAATCTGACCACTGTGTCTCCTGTGTTCTTCATCCACAGGTAAAAGCTCAGACACAGACAATCCCTTATTGCCCCCACGTGGTACATTGATCTTATTGCATTAGAGCATAAACATTCCCAGAAGTCCACAAAATGTGCTTTAAATTGAATCCTAAACTTTTTCGATAGATGTAAGTTCTGTGACTGTAACAGCCAAAATGTTAACCTCATTCCAGTCTTTTCTACAACTATGTGGTTTATTTCTCTCTTACACTTAATGAAGACTGAACAGTAAGGGTAACCAAGCATGTCTGAAGCAGCAAGGCCTGAAAAAAAACCTCATACAACTGGGAATGTCAGAAAGTTCCATCTCCCTTTTTTTATTTTTCAATTCCATTGAGATTCATCTCATTTCCTTGCCCATCAAATCAGACTGGGATTTGTTGCCTCAGAGGAGCTCCACAAGGGTTCAATTCAGTCACAATTTGTACTGTGCCTCAAAGATCTACATCAAAAATTTCTATAAGTGTTTGGGAGGTGGGGAATGAGACATCCCCAATGAGAAACCATCACTCCTCCAAAATCTGAAATTCTGTCAAGAAAGATCACCTCACTGTCATGATTAACTTTAGTCAAAACAACTACACAAAAGCCCAGTTAATAAGGATTTATGTTTAAAAGAAATAAAGGTGAAAAAGACCTAGTTCTGTTTCATGGACAGGACACTTCAGAATAAAAAGACAAATTTAGCATCTCTAAACACTACACACAGATAAGCCCTGCAAATATTTTACTGCCAAATAAACCCAAGCTGAGGCTGTCAGGAACACAGACTGTGCTGCCTTAAGCTGATTTCAGATATGAGGCAGCCAAACACAGACTGCTGACAAACCTGCCTAGCAGATTCCCCACTCTGCTCCCAACCAAAGGGATTGTGCCAACTGTTTGTGCCAGGACACACAGCCCAGCAGTTCTGCTGCTGCCAAGAGGCAGACCCAAGGTGAGCCCTTGTGTTGGACACACAGACAACTAGCCCTGCCATGCTGTGTTTCCATGTTTCAAAGCAGCCTGAGACTATTTGCTGGGCAGGAAAGAAAGATCCGTTTTCCTGCTCTGGGAACAAACTTTCAAAGAGAGTGAAATACCCCTGGAGAGCCAAATTGAATGTTCTTTGCAGGGGAGAAGCTCCGAACTCAGAGTAGGTACCAGTACAGGAAGAGCTTGACCTAGGTTTTAGGCTCTCCCTTATGGAAAAGCTTTTAAAAAGTAAATATGAAACAAGAACATTAAAACAATGGGGGAATTGCAAATTGCAAGACACAGGAGTGGGCATGTTCTGAACGAAGCCTTTTACTGTCAGTGCCTTTCTCTTTTTTAATAAATATGCTGTTGATGAAGCACAGGGCTTGTCTTAATGAGCGTTTTGCATTAGATCTCAGTGTGTGTTTATTTACCTATTCTATAGAATACACTAAGTTACTTTCACATCACTTGGGAGCTCCTCTGCTTCCTACATGGGCTTTTCCAGTGAATTTTTGGCTTCTGCTTATAAAAATGAGGCAACTCCTTCTCATTGTCCCACTAGCTTCAAACTGTTTCTCAATAAAAAACAGGACAGCTAGCCTGAGGCACTTTAAACATGATGCCTCAACATGGTGAAGTGAAGCCTTATAGCTCAGATCTCCCTAACTTTTTGCCACGTCTTCCTTGATGGGACTTACATGGCTGAGCAGAAACTTCTGCCTGGCAACGTGGATGCCCCTGGGAATGCAGCAGTGCCTTAAATCTGACACTGCCTGCATCACCACAAACAATATGTGCAGAGCTAAGAGCCAGGTATGGCTGGTATAGAGCATAAACAGCTGGCTGCTTCAGTGCTACAGCCCTGTTTACACCAGGTTTAAAAGGGATCAGGGTAAGTGCTAGGCTTGTGAGAGAGAGTAGAGTTCCTCATTATTTTCCTGTCTGGGAGTTCAGTGTTTCCTACAGCACTGTGAGGCTGCCTCTGCTCTCGCCAGGGGTCATTTCCCAAAACCACGTTGTTCTCCATCTAAGGCAGCCAGATACCTCCTCTGCCTGGCTGAACTGACAGGCTCTCATTCCTGTGGGTGGAAGTGAAATTCATTTGCCTCCTGCATTTCAAGCACCGAAACTAAACTTGCAAACACACAGCTACATCAGATCTTGCCTTGCTAAATGCTGCAGAAACTTTACAAGGCACCTGAAACTTGGGCACGCCCTGCCATGGCTGTGAGCCAGGCCCAGGCAATCCCATCACGCCTGGGCTGCGCTGGCAGCATGTCTGGCCACCACTCCACCTCTTAGATAACCTCCTTCCCCTTCATACTCACTCCATTCCCACTTTCTGGACTTGATCCATAATGACATCAAATGTGACTTCACTGCGTATGGTCACACCTGGTCGCTGGTTTCAGCACCATTCAAATCTCCCTATAAAAGGATACACAAGTAGGTGACAGCCCCTCACATTTTTTGGGTGATGAAGAGATTCCTTACAAAACAACTACACCACCAAGGGCTGTTCCAGCACAAGGACAATACCTGTCTCACTAGGCAAGTGGCCTCACTACCAGCCATACACCTTCCAGGCTGTCTGAAGGAACAGGATGTAGAGCAGCCCAGAGCCACAGCCAGCATCTCCAGGAAGAGGTGGCAGGCACAGTGGGAACAGTGCCCTAAGACAACAAGCTGCTAGCAGAACTGTTGACTCCTGTGAGAAATGCCCTTGGGAACTGTGGGCTGTGGGAAAACCTCTAGAGCAAGCTGAGTTATGAAGTGTTTTAATCACAGCTTCCCCTCCACTGCAGGAATACTTTAAGCATTTCTTTCTGGCTTTCTCTCTCCGTCAGCAGGAGCCCCGTGTTAAGCTCTTTGTGCACTGTTCCATACACAACACTGAGAAAACAGCAAATAAAGAAAAGCATATAATTCCATGGAGTCCTTTGCACTGAATTCCAATATGATGGCTTCCCAAGCAAGAGTTCCAACTCTCCCCAAAGCCTTTATGGATTATATACTTGCCCATTCCCAGACTGGAAGTGATCAGCAAACTTGTTTATCCTCTAGTTCAGACACTTCCCTAAAGTATGCAGCATTTTAAGATCTATTACTGAATGTCCATAAAAGTGCAGGAAAAGTGACATTTTTCATTTTTCTTTACCCAGAGGTCAAAAAAACAAGAGTTAGTAGATATTGTTACTTTTTTGTTTGTTTGTTTTTCTTTTTTAAACCACTAAGTCTGTGTAACAAGCTAAGAAAATCCTGATGGAAATCCCTCTTTAGGGCACAGAAGCAAGATAAACTGGCAAGAACCATTGGCTACCATGGAGTAGCCAATGAAACAATCACATGAGGTGTGCCTAGCCATGTCCAGGCACTCAGAAAGATCCAGGCAATATTTGGTTGTGTGAGCAGGGGAATTACCTGAAAACAAGGCACTTCTCTGCACTCATGCTGTCTACTCAGATGGAAACAGCAGAAGACTCAATTCATGAGGCTGAACTGAATTTCCATCAGTCTTGGGAGGATTTCCTACTAATTGGCAGATTTTGTAGAAGATGAAACAGTGAAAAACCCTGTCCCTTTTTGCACCGGACCTTTCAACGTGGCTGCCCAAGAAAGTAAACTGACAGTGCATTAAGGGGAAGATTGAATTACAGTCGGTTTTGGTAGCACTCATTAATGACATGCCAAGCATTCTTTTCCTCTCTCATCACAGGAGAGCTTTCTCCTCAGTCACTTAATCTACAGTTATTAGTGTTTATGAAGAGAGAGGTCTGACTAATTCATGCACAGGTGTCCCCCAAATGCAAAGCCTGACAGCAAGCAGGATAAATTTGATCTCCAGGCCAGCCATCCTAATATTCAAAACAACCTGAGAAAGGCAGTCCACAGGCTCTGAAATGATCTCCACCCTCATTCCTTGCTGAAGAGCCACAGTAGCCAAGGACTAAGCTCCAGGTACTCTCTTCAGAAAAAGGAATATTTGGACATACAAGCCACCATCACTCTAACTAGCACAGGTGGAACCTACAAAAACGTTACCCTAGAAGTACAGATGAAGTATGAGAAAAATGCCAGAAGTTTGCAGGATCCCAAACGAAAGGAACAAAGAAAGGGCAGGAGTATAAAGAAAGCAGAGAAAAATCACAGAGGTGGTCATAAGAAAATAAATCCTAGAAAAGAAACATTCATAGAAGTGCAGGCATAAATTGCATGAGAAATTAATTACAAAGAAAAGGTTAAAAGATACATGTACACATTTCTAGAAAAATCTGCATCCAAAGAGATTCAGCTGTATGTGCTTGCATGTAACAAACATACCAGTTTATCTGCGTAGCCAATCCTAATGATGCCCTGCAATTCCTCCAAAATAATGTGATAGCTTGGGTCTATTAGGTAGATTTAAAGGAAAATAAAACCTGTTCTAGCACATGAGAAGATAAGTCAACATGCTGTCTAAAAAATGCATTAGTGTAACCTTCCTGCTAGCACCGTCAATGGCAAAGCAAGATACAAAGGACATTTTCAGTGTGGCTAGTTGAGATTATAATGATTTGAATAATATTTATACTCTTTTTATTGTTTTAGGGTTTTTTGCAAGACCTAGCTCCCTTTTTTCTACCTAAGAGTGCATAACAGAAAGGTTTGAGAAGACCACTTGCACTAATCTACACGCTTCTGAACACAAAGCTTACAATACACTTACCCAGTTTTGTGAGGTGTTTACATGTCAGTTTTGACACACTATTTCCGTCCCTGTCTACAATTACAATTCTTTGTGTTTATGTGCATGGAACTAACAAATCTGGAAGATTTTTTTATAATAGGTTTTCCAGTAGTTGTGCAACTCTCAGTGCAATTTTTCTCCAGCACTTCTTTCCAGAATTGGATTTGATTTCCACAAAGCAGTCCTCTACACCTGGCTGGAAGGATGCCATTCTGAAAAAAAAAAAAAAAAAAAAAGTAAAATACAAGCAGTACAAACAAAAAGCTTTCTTTCAAAAAGTAGGTCTCACATATTCAGGATGCTTTCTTCTCTCACTGTTGCTTAAAGGTGAATTTTCCCTTAATGTACCAGTTCCACACTGAATTTTTCAGGTAAAGAAAACATAAACATAGAGAAATCATTCCATAGCAGGGCATGAGCAAAAGCCACACATTCCCAATTTAAAGTATTGCTGTAAAATCAGTTAGTTCAAGAATCCAGAAACAAGGACAGAGCCACGAGGGTCTTAATGTGCAACAGCCACAGGGGTCAATGAAATTGTTTCACAGGAAGATGAAGCCTAAATTATTTTGGAATATGTAGAAAAAAGATCAACCAGTCTTTAGCTCCTGCCAGAGACAGAGCAGGATTCACTGGAGAAAATAATGACCCTTAAAGCCCCACTTAAGAAAAAGCAGCTCCATTCTATGCTAACATAATGATTAAGGGATGTGCAAGTTTGGTGAAAGCTGCTGAAAAAGCCAGATCCCATAGGCAGGAATTTGGGAGCTTTTGGAAAAGCCACAGGGAAATGACTGTTCCAATACACTCAGAGTATACAATACTTACTGACCACATTTGGTGCAGGTTCATTGTGTTCTCTTTCAACCATATCTGCCTTTCTCCTTTATATTTTTCATGGTTTAGGAATGGTACTCCCCAGTTTAGGGTTCCCACTGAAACCCCAAACCACACTGCTGCTCACTCGCTCCCTCTGCCCCCTTGCTGGTGGCTGGAGAGGAGAATTGGAGGCACAAGACAAAGGTCATGGGTTGAGATAAGAACAATTTGCTGGAAACAGCAATGAGATAAGAAAAAGAACAGTAACAGCAACAATATTAATAACAAAAGCATACAAAAGACAGAGTGATTCAGGCAGCCACCACATTGCTCCCTCTGGCTCAGGAGCAGCACCACTGATACTCACCTGGAAGGAACCCCTTCTCCCTGGAAGAGACTCCCTTTCCCCCAAGCCCAGCACTGGCATGAGGTGGTACAGAATAACTTCCAGCTCCTGGCCATGCCCACTCCTGGCTGCTGCAAAAATTAACCCTGTTCTGGCAGAAATGAGGACAACATTTCAAACATATCACCACAAATTAATATTGCTGAGGTTGATTATAATAAAGAATCATAACGGAACCAAAATTGTTTTTTAGCATTTTTTTATTATTCTTTTGGCTAATGGCAGTACATAAAACAGAAAATAACAGGTTTCTGGATCAAGAACAAGTTATTTTTGCTACCAACTATAAAGCTCTGCAAATTCCAAAGTATTTTGTCTCCTAAAATGAAAACCATGACAATGTATAACAGGAAAAAGAACTGTAGCTGGTTCAGCAAGCCACCAAACTGCATCTACCTTTTGTCCCCAAGTCTTCCTGCTCCTCAAGTCTTTCTTCTACCAGCAGCTGAGTTTGTCTGAAACAGCTTCAGAGAAAAGTAGTTTCACTTTTCATGTCTTAACATGAAACCACGAATTTCAAGACCATCCCAAGAAAAGTGTAGGGGAAACAGACCTTCAGAGACATCAGGCACACTCTGAACAACTGCCCCAAAGGCTTGGGAAGAAGCAGCCATTACCTGTCTTGAGTATTGCAGTTACAATGGCAAGTGCTGTAAAATTGCTTTTTCCCATTGAAAAAACAAAACAACACACAAAAAGTATTTCTCCTGCTAGAATTTGGAGGTCAAAATTTTTTCATCTAAGAATCAAATTACATACTTTGTCTTGGTCAAATATTTTGATGGATATGTGATATTTCAAAGAATCACACATTGCCTGAAATAATTCCACGGGTAGTGACCAAACAGCACTAAACACATGGACAATTTGCTCCTCTTGTCATGTTAAAAAATGCAGGAAGAAACAATCAACCCAACATACACAGGGAGAGTGACATGTACAACCAGGCCCCTGTGCGGACACTTTAGATTTCACAGCTTTTCTTCAAGTACAGGCTCAGAACAATAGACATAAATAAGGTGGTGTGGAGTGCTCTCTGACAGTGCTGCCACATTACTTTTTTTCTGTACTTTCTTTTGAAAAAGCACCTGAAGAATTTTGAGGGACATGTTTTTCTGTCCCAGCTTTATGTGTAAATATTTGACAAAATGGAACTTAACACTTCTGTAAATCTCAGTATACAAAAAGGTTCCCATTTTTACTTTTGTGAGGGTTAGGGAAAGTCAAATGGGTCGTGCCAAACTTTGACAGTAATTGCTTTTGTAAAGAGAGGTGGAGCTCCCCAGCAAAGGCTATGATGCAGGGTTTTACTTCACATTTTGAGAAAGATTCAAACATAAAACAATTTATAAACAGCAGTTGCAGGCAGGTAAAAGTTTCAGTTGCTTAGCAGGCTTATATTTAATCCAGCCACTGAAGTACCACTGGAATTGGACATTAGTGGTAGAAACGCCATTATTTTGGTCAAACAAACATTAAAAAATTATAAAAGTCACAGCTGCACCTGAGCTCCAAGAGAAGAAAGAAGCTGCAATTATAGCTGTTTATTAGCTGTTTAGATAAGGATGTTTTGTAACAGATCAGATGAAGAAATCTGAGTGCTGGCTTTATCAGAAGCAGTAAACAAGCCAAGGTGTGTCACTGCTTGCCCTGTCACCTACCACCTGGGCACTGTGTGCTACAGGTGTGATTATCTGCTGCAAACACAGCACCAGGCATGCTGTGCAGCACCAGTCCAGCCAAGCTGAAAACAGCCTCCTTTGCTCTCAGTGTTAAGGGAAGTGACCTTGACCTAATAAAAAAGTCAGAGTCACTTCTGGAGTAATACTGCTGCCTCCATCTTGGCATTAAAATACAATAATCTTGTATTAAAATACAGGTTGCATTGATCCTGTCAGGCACAGATTACTTTAAAAAAAGAGGATTGTGCTAGTATATATTTTATACTATATTAACAGTTTGTAATGCCCTAAAAATATGAAAATACTAATTAGGAATTATAGAACTTCTTATGCTTTTTGATATAGGAAACAGTTGTGCATAGAAAACTACTCTTTGGGGTTTACCTCATTTAACAATATCGGCATTGTTCAAGTTTATTTGGCTACAATAATACCAGAAGATAGCAGGACTGATTTGTGCTAGCCTACAAGAAACTCTTCAAAATTAGCTGCAATAGAGTAAAGAGATTTTAGGCAAATAATAACCCTCAAGGTTAAATCTGAAGGACTTAATACCTGTCATATAACATACAGTGCGCCTCTCACAGAGGCACTTCCTCTTCTTCCTTTTGCTAAGACACAAGGCATGTTTGAATTTTCACTTGATGCTTGCAGAGGCCAAGGAAATCCTCCTACAGTGAGCAGAGATGGAGAAAGGGCTGATGGTCTCCCAGATATACACATGTAAACACAGCAATATATATAAAATGAACCATGCAGGGATCCTTAGTGAGGTGACTGTTACCTGGCACTGAACAAGATATCGCTCACAGCCGATTTTTTTCTAAATAGAATATAAAGTTAAAAGCAAGGAGCTAAAAAGAAACATTAAAAAAACATTCTCTAATGCTGTATCAGGCTAGAAAAGTTTCAACATCTATTTTGTATCTCTAATACAACGGGAAATTGAAAAGAGCCTCAACATAAGAATGACAAATACAAAACCAAAGTCAAATGTGTATAATATATCAAATATTGGCTGACTACATGTTAGGAAATACATCTCACGAGGGTTACCACAAAACATTCCCACATTAAGCTCTACAGCAAGCTCCAAGTCACATGGGAGCAAGAGGCATCCTTTCTGCTCTCACACCACTGCAGTCCAACTCCGGGTCTCTAAAAACAAGACAGGAAAATACAATTTCAGATCAGCTGTCTTCTCACAGTCAGGAACCCAAAAGAACTGCACATTTTCTAAGTTCCAGAGAAACAATGACTGCATCATGAGCCTGAGAATCACCTGTTTAAACTATTTCAAAGACTTCTTCCATGTTTCTTACCAGCATATATTGTATTGACTTTCTGGAAAATTTGCATACACACACAACACCACCACAACATCTCCAAGCCATTTCGCTTCACAAACAGCAGTTAATCCTTAAAAATTAAAATTAAAATCGAAACGTACGGAAAGCCATCTTGTAACCATTTTTCCAAAACTTCTTAATAACAACCACACTAAGGAGCAGTTAAAGGAGAAGCCCTTGAAGTGGCTATTTGACATCTTACCCAAGGCTTTATACGTGGTGCCCATGAACTGCCCCACCGTCACCTTCTCCACTTTGCATCTGCATCTGCATCTGGGCCTGCATTCTCGCAATCATCTCCTGCATGCGACGCAGCTGGAAAAGGAGCACAGAGGGATTCTGTGGTCTGATCTCTCCTCAGAATATAATTCTGCATTGTCACCAACCTAGAATTGATTTATTTATCTAAAAGAGGGATGATGTTGAAGCATTTTCTTTATCTGCCCTTGGGTTATGGTATGTTCTACTGCTCTTCATCCCTGAAGAGGTTGGCATTTACTGACTGGAATAAGCAGGCTTTATTATTGCATTGTGAGATGGGACTTTTAAGCATCCCTAAGTGGAAGTCTTTGAAGTTAAATGCATAAAAATGATGGTGCTGAAGTGCTGAACAAACACAGTTACTGGGGTTTAATACCAGATAAAAAGCAGCTTGTTTGTGTTCCTCCAAACTATACCAGTATCTGTCACAAAAAATAAAATAAAATAAAATAAAAATTGTCAGGATTACTCCCCAACTCCCTTGCTAGTGATGACTAGGTAGAAGCAAGTATAACAGACAAGCCATCCACGGACACAAAAGCATTATTAAACTTGGTTGAAGTTCAGTTTGAGAGCATTGCAACATTCAAAGACAAGGTAATTATGTAACTCAGCCACTACAATTAATTGAACAATGTTGCACTTACAATACTTAAATCCTTTTGTTGTTCCCAGCTCTGAGAGGTGGCAAGGCAGCCTCACTGGAAATAATTTTGTGTGCTTTTGCCTTTGTGCACTTATACTGTAAACTCAAACTAAACCTTGTAAGCTTTACAGTGAAGTTAAACCTGTAGAATGTTACACTATCCCTTTTTTCATATTCCTTGAAACAACAAGCCTTTTCATTGGTTATCTTTGGAGACCCTGTGTCACCACTAAGATCACTAATAGAAGGCTGACCATCTGCTTGTGCTAGGGCAGGCCAAGGCACTCAGCCCTCTCTCCAGGACTTAGGAAGCACATGGAACAGCCTGAGAGATAGATGCCCACACCCAGTACTTACACATGATCTCAAGACTTGAGAATCTGGCCCTTTGGAACTTGCTAAAGCAAAAAATTCTACCTTTGCATGTAGTGAGCATATTCATGAAGAGAGCAAACTCTCCAGTCTCTCAGCATTTTTGAGCTTATCTGCTCGAAAAAGTCTTGCTATGCACAAATTCTGTGCTAATGAGTTCCACAATTTACAGGCTATCTTAGAAGCATCTTTTTTGACTGAAATCAGCCACCTATTAATCCCATTAACCAAGATCTCTTGCTTTTATAGTAGATTCCCATTCATCCTGCCATTTATGATCATGTAAGCCTCTTTCCCTTCTGTCACCTACTTCCCAACAAGAGCATTAACCTCATCTGCCCTCATACAGGACCTGCTTCAGGTCTCCACTTCAGCCTTTCTGCCCACTTTTTGCTACTCACTGCACTTTTTCCAGTCCTGGATATACCTTTTGGAGTTGGGGGAACAATGAAAACAGCATTAGAGTTACATGTTATGAATCTGTCATAGTGGCAGAATTAGAATTTTTCTTTCCTTCTTTATTCCTGACCATTCCTACCACCATTCCCTCCTTTGCTGCAGAGCTCAACTTTTTCCCAATCTGCAATTGTTAACTGTAGAACCTTTACGTGTTTTGGGAGAATGGTTCTCCTTGCTCACACAGTGTGTATTTACATCTATGGCTGAGCACTACAATGGAATCACATTGTACCAGATTCCACTTGTTCCAAGGAATCTCTATCCTAAGACTCCTCTATACCTCTTTGCATTCTGTTTTCTAAGTACACTTTATTTAACTTTATATTGGTAAATATAGATAACTGTCTTTTCCTTTACAAATTACCAAGATCATATAAATCATTTGACCAAAAGTAGTGATACAAGAACAAAAATTTCCCCACTACAAGAATACAAAGTTCTGTCATCTTACTTCTGCTTCCTTCTCAAGCAGAATCTGGTCTTTATTCACTTCTTCATCTTCTATTTTCCTAAAACAAGATGAATATTTTTAGAAACAGAAAATCATTAATGTTGGAAAAGCCCTCTAAGATCATCCAATCCGACCATTAACCCAGCACTGTGTTCACCACTAAACCATGCCCCCAAATGCCACACCCACCAGTCTTTTGAAGTCCTCCAAGGATGGTGACTCCACCCCTGCCCTGAGCAGCCTGTGCCAGTGCCTGACCACCCTTTCAGTGAAAAGATTTTTCCTAATATCAAATTTAAACCTCCCTGGGTGCAATTTGAGGCCATTTCCTGTTGGTTTGTCACTTGTTACCTGGAAGAAGTGACTGACCTGGCTTTATCCAAGTTTACCCACCATTTTGCTAACAGCTTTCTCCTACTTCATGTCACAACAGGAAAGATCAACTACTGGATCTAATCAAGCAAGTGCCATCAAAATGGCAAAGCAAACAAACTGGTGTTTGTTCAAAGGCTAACGGAGAAATAGATTGTCAAGAAACTCCTCTGTGCCCAAAAAACTCTGAGAACATTAATGAATACAGTCAACAAGCACCTATTGCCAAGCACTCCTGGTGGGGAAGGTGCATGCTTGAAATAAGTTCACCTACAAACTACCCTCACTTATAGTAAAACTAAGTACACTCTAACACCCACTTCAGAAATGTGAAAACAAAGGTATATGGGCCACTTCACTACACAAGTTACAAAACCATGTTTTAGTGTTACACACCCCACACTTAGCAGCAACTTATTGCCACGGGTCATTGGCAGAGGGAACTTTAAATCCTCTAAAAATTGTTTTAACTCTGGATGACCTTAGGTTGCTATACTTCTAGGGCCTCTGTACACATCTGTTGGATAACAGGCACCAGAACTTGGGAAATTTCAGGGTTTTTTGTCTTGAACTTCAGAAGTCAGGATTTAAAAGTCAGGAGAGAAGAGCATTACATGTTGTCCGAGGGGAAAACTGGACTTGTAGCCCAATGCTCTAGGCAGAGACAAACTCCTTTTGCTGACAACTGACCAGACACGTGACAAAACCTCTGTCAACAGCAGGATAGCCAAAGTTTTGCAAAATGCACCAAAGCCCTCGAAAGGTGCAATTCGGAACCCTCTAGTGGCCACAGTAAGAGACGCGGCCGAAACATCTAAACCAGGAAACGACCAGTTTTCCACAAGAACTTACCAACTCAGCCTTACAAATCCTACTACTGCAACCCAAAATGGGCTGTTCTGCCCTTCTCTCTCACCAGGAAAGCTGTGCCCTACCCACCCCAGCTCACAATAGGGCTGACAGCCCTGTGACTGCTATGTCAAGAAAATGATTTATTCATGTCATGTTTAATAAAGCACTGCAGAGGACTTGAGGACCTTTTTTTGAAAGACACAGTCCAAATACTGCAGTTGTTAATTCTGAAAAAAACCCTACCCTTTTTTTTAATATATCAGCCTCACCTAACCTGCAGATTTTTAAGACAATGTTTATCATAGACATCTCTAGTAATCATGTACCTCTAACATTCCAATCCAACTGTGTTCAAGCCTCAGACCAAAGCACAGATCTAACTGTTCCTTTTTAATGTCACAGCTGTCTCTTCAGATTTACCAAATACTTTTTCTTACACTCACTGTAAGGTGGTTGGTTGAATTTGGTGCTGGCTGGAGCTACAAAGCTGCTCTTCATCTAACAAATCCTAGCAATGAAAGGATAGGTAAGACCCAGACAGAGAGACCAAAACATAAATTCAGAAGAGGAAGGAACAGCATGTAACCATGAGAATGACAACCTGCCGCCTCGTTTGAGTCTCTCCGAGCGGAAGTTCTCATAGTGAAGGTCCTGGGTCACCTCCTGAAGGTCTTGCATATGGGTGCTGGAGGAAGAAAAGTAAGGAAAAGATAAAACATCCCTGTGTCACATCAGCTTGTTTAACCAACCCTTGCATTCCGCACTGCCTTGGCTCAATGTACTCAGCGTGCACACCCTCTTAAACTCCTAATTTAAAAGCTGATTTCAGCTAAATTGGTGCAGTAAAGGACACAAAGAGATGACCTCAGTCCCAAGGCTGCCCTGACTGAAGCTGTTCTCCTGGGAGAGTCCCTTTGATGGAGCTGGGCAGGGGAAACAGAGTAGATAAGCCTGGGTAAAAACAACCAGCAGACTTTTGAAGTCCGCTCCTTTGCAGCTGTATCTACCTAGAGATACACTGAAATAAGCACAAGGTGTCAAACAACCTCCTTCATGTTCCTGGGGGTTTGAATAGTGCTCCAGTACTGGGACTGATGAAAGAATTAAACAAAAGATTATTTTCACAGAATCACTGAGTAATTCAAACTGGAGAGAACCTACTGGGCCCTGTGTGGTTCAATCCCTGACTAGGCCTAGCTCAGCTGGGTCAAGGCTGCTCATGGCCTTCCCCAGACAATTCTGAATGTCTCCAAGCACTCCACAACCACTTCAAACTCCTAACACAGTGCTTGAGTATCTTGGTGACTGTTTTTTAAGCCACCATTTAAGTGGAATTTTCTGACTTACATTAACATGGTCCTTAGCTTCAGGAAGTCATTGTGCTCTGGATTCTCCACTTCAACTACACCCCACGGGTAGAGCCGACCTCTCACTTTTTTACCTTTGGCTTCAATGAGTTGATTGGATCCCACTACACAAAACGGAATGCTGGCCTGAAAGCCAAAAGTGCAAGAGTTACTAACAATGACCCAGGACAAACAACCCCAAGAACAACTCTTGTTCTGCTCAGCACTGCATACTATGGTAATAAGCTGGTAATTCTTTTAATTTGAAGGTGTGAAAAAAATAAATGTAGTTGTTGTTGCCACCATCTTCCAGCTAGGGAAGCCTGGACACAGAGACATGGTGACTCACTCCAGATCTCATCTCAGGTCTTGTCCTTCAAGAACATCTGAGCAGTCTGAAGAAAAGCAATATATTATCCACATATATAAACTATGAAGCCAGCCACACCTTCAGGAGCCTGGTCTGCTCTTTAAAATCTTCATCCTCATCTGATTCAGCATCAGGCAGGTGATAAATCTTGATGCCATGCTCTTCTATTTCATCCAGAATCTGAGATTTGTAATTTAAAAAATAGAGATAATATACATTTAGAGTCAATACTTTTAAATCTTAACATAAAATCACTTAATACACAGTCTCTTAAGACATCTGGATCTATCTTACTGACCCAAATTGACAAGGTTTTGGTTTTAAACACTGTATTTCTTCAGGATATCCAACAACTACTTGCCACAGACTTTCAGAGAAACAATAGTGTTCACACAAACAGTCTCCTTTGTGGAAACAGTGCTTTTTAAAATCTTTGCAATTTTTTTCTATTTTTTATTTCAATACAAACATTGACTCAGAGGTCATAATTGCTTTGAACAGCCTAAACCTCTTTGCTCTTACCTCTGAATTACTACTTGTGTAGTAGAGGTGGAAGTGTTTAAAAAACTAACTGAGCTACAGACACAACAAATACTGTTTTCAGTCTTCAGGACTGGCAAGAATGGCATCTGCAGCCAGCGTCCATTTGCCATAAACCCAACTTTTGCTCTTTAAAAAAGAATAAAACAACCTTTATTTCTGCAGAATGCTAGCACAATAAATACATCTACCAAAGCATATGTCTCTATTTTTATTCCCAATTAGGTTAGATAGCTATAAGGATTTTCAGAATAAATGACAAAAATCATAGATAAAGTTGGAAATACAAGAGGCATGACTGGATCAAGCACGCCTTTTGGCAAGTTATTTCCAACCCTTCTTTCTAAACTTCATAGCTATTATTAACTCATGATGGTTTGTTAACTCCTTCAGCCTCTGCTCTCCCTCCAGCAAATATGAATGTGTTAAGAGGTCTTGCCTCTGGAAGACAGAACTGGAATGTTTTAGAAGAGTGAAACAGGGGAAGAAAACCAACTCCAAACTCAGAAACATCTCTGAAAATTTTTCAACCATCAGAATTCTAATGGGGTTTAAAACCAAATATATATACACACACACACATACACACACATATATATTTTCTAGATGCAGCCTCTGCTTTGGGACTGATTAAACATGTAAGGGATCAATTACCATCAGCAAACATATCTAAGTATTTTTCCAAGGTTTCAAAATTCACTCCTAAGGTAGTTGTAAATGTAGCCAATCTGCCATTTTGTAAACAACATTTGAAGACCAATTTCGCAGTTAAATACACAATATAATAATTTCCAATATATCAAACTACAATTAAATGATGTTACACTGTGCAGGAGATTAAATTTTTCTCAGCTAGGACAGAGTAAGGTTCCTGAGAATGCCCTTCTCTTCAGCCATCAGACTAGTCTAATGAAAGGACAACACATTTCTGCAAGCTAGAAAAACACTCACCCTTTTCTTTAGTCTCTCCCGCTCTTTCAGAGAAAGTGTATCAGCTTTTGCAATCACTGGGACAATATTGACTTTGTTGTGTATGGCCTTCATAAACTCAACATCCAGAGGCTTAAGACTAAAACCAAAATATGGAAAAAGTTGTATTTATTTTTACACTAAATTACCAATTTACTTTCACACCAACTTAACTACCTCTCTACACAAAGAATACACCAAATTAACGCCAGCAGTTACAGCATTCCCTTAAGTAATGGCAACCTGATTCTGAAAATTTCAATCAACAGGAACAAACCACATCTCTGAAATAAAACAATGTAAAAAAAAAATGACAGAGAAACACCTACCCATGACCAAATGGTGAAATGAAATAGAAGCAGCAATGAACCCGATTATCTATGATATGCCTTCTGTTCAAACCACTCTCATCGTGCAGGTATCTCTCAAACTGCTCATCAATGTAAGCAATTATGGTCTTAAAACTGTAAAATAAATATGGATTTGAGAAATCACCAAATGGTCAACAACTTTGGTGCTGTTTCAACATCAAGACATCCTGCTAATCAACCAACCTTCTGAGAGAAATCATTTACTGATTCTGTAGGACTGGAAAAGTAGAAGAGCACATATCTTAAAATTTTAATTGAATTCTAGAATAAAAAGATACTATGTGTATTCTTTTATACATATATATATATATAATAAGATAAAATATACATATACATAACACAACTTCAGTTCTACAAAAAATGTCTCTTAGGTTAGTCTTTATATCTTGATAAGCGTTAATTATACACACTCAAGATAATTTAAGGTTCTTGTCCCAAACTGTTTTAAAATCATAGAATAGTTTGGGTTGGAAGGGACCTTTAAAGATCACCTAGTACTAATCCCCTGCCATGGGCAGGGACACCTTCCACTAGTCTGGGGTGTTCCAAGCCCTGTCCAACCTGACCATGAACACTTCCAGGGATGGGGGCAGGCACAGCTTCTCTGGGCAACAACCTGGGTCAGGGCCTCAACACCATCACTGTAAAAAACTACTTCCCTATGTCCAAACTGTTCCCCTTGCTCTCTTACTACAGGCCCTGAGATTAAGTCTCCAACTTTCCTTTAAGCTCCTTTTATATATTGAAAGACCTCAGTAAGGTCTCCCAGGAGCCTTCTCTTCTCCAGATTGAACCCCAGATCTCTCATCTCCTCTTCACTGCTCTTTCAACCCTTGAATCATTTTTGTGGTCCTCCTCTGCACCTGCTTGAACAGGTCCATGTCTGTCTTGGGCTGGATGCAGGTTTCATGAGAGCAGAGATGCAGGAGCCCCTCCCTCAACCTCCAGGCCACGCCACTTCTGATGCAGTCCAGCATACTTGTTTTCAGGGATGCAAGGATACATTGCCTGCTCATATCCAGCTTTTTGTCCACTGGTGTTCTGGTTCCAGCCCAGATCAGCAGGAGGGGGCAACTACAGGGAGGAGCAATGTATTGGGCCCTGGCTACTGTTTAGCAGACACTGCTCATTATAAGACAGCACCCTCAGGGGAAGGAGGAGGAAAGCAGACCAACAGGCACCGTGGCTACTCAAACTGCAGCCAAACCAGAGGAACAACCTGTGCCAGTAGCAGTCACTACTAGGCAGAAGAGATCCAGGGCCAAATCAATGTGCATAGTGAGGGATGAAGAGGAAGCAGGCCCCTCACAACAGGAGGAAGAGGCAGGGCCAGAGACAATCAGTGATCCCCTCCCCAGGTGAACTGTGAGATATGCAAAAGGATTTCAGCCAGTCAGGTGAGCCCCTGGTGACCTGCCTGCTCTGATGGTGGGATATCACAGTCACAGTGTGACACTAGGTGGTAGTGAAGCCAAACAACCAGGACCCCTGTCCCAGCATGTGAGCACTGACAAGGGGATTGGGAAGAGGACAGAAACTCTCAGCCTCTGGAGGTGACTCCTGTGAAGCGTGAGGGAATGATTTTCTCTCGAGGATGACCTAACAGTGTGCCCAAGCCATGGAGAAAGGTATCTGAAAGAATCAGCTGAAAGACAGCTGAAAGGGACCTGAGAGAATTAGCTGTGCTGGATGTAATTTATAGAGATTCAAATAACGAGCACTACCCTACAGATCCAGATGAGGTCCAGTGCATGCAACCCACATGGTGAAAATTAGTATGGAGCACATCATTGCCATACACCAACTCATTGACATTGATGTCATGGAAAGAAGGAGGACAAACAGTGCTTCAGGTGACTACCTGACCCCAGCAATATGAACATCATCTTTTTTCCTCACTATCAACCTGTGCCTTGGCTGTGGAAAGACTAGCTTGGAAAGAGTACTTGGAAAAACATCTCCCATAGGCAACGCAACAAGATGGGATGCATCTTGTCTGCTCCCAGGGATTTATCAACTCCCTCATCAAATTCAAATTCCTCAGGTGGTCTCGAACCTGAACTTCATTTCATTGGGAGGGACTTAATTTCCACAGTTCCTACCTTGAGGCTCAGAGGCTTGAGAGATGTGGGGAAAGGGATTACCACTGGAAACTGATTGCCATTGATTTTAAGATTTCTCAGTACTTACTATGATGTTAATTTGTAAAAAACCCCTCCAAACCAAACAATCAAAACCAAAGATGATGAAAAGCACTTAAAAATGAAGCACAGAATCTGAGAATGCTCAAGTGAATGTGGGCAAGATCTAAAGATGGATTTTTGTTCACACTGAAGAGTAGATGATTTACTTTCTCAGAGTATTGTTGAAATTCTTGTGTCCCAGTGGTTCCATTACTTTGTGACTACAAATTAAGTCAAGATCACTTTTCACTTGAAGCTCTTTCAAGCTTAAGAAAGTTGACTGAGGAAAAAGAAATAAATATGTGTGTCACAAAATTTATTTCAAGTTGTGTGGAAGTTATTGATACCTATTTCCAAGCATCTAAATTAATTCATAACACTGAAATTGGAAATTTCTTCCTCAGAATTAGAAAACACGGCCATCTCCCTAAAAATCACACCTCATATTCAGCACTTCACCCCCCACCCAAAGGGCATATATGAAATGTCTATCAGACTCCATACACAGATGAAGACAGAGTCCCTGTGCACATACCAGTCTCGACAATTGATAGCATCCCCATATCCTGGTGTATCTACAACTGTCAGACGCAGTTTCACGCCTCTCTCTTCAATCTCAACTGTGGAGGCTTCAATCTGCACAGTGCGCTCAATCTTGTCTGAAAGACAACCAGCTTGGTATTTCAGAATCCAGTCTGGAAGACCATGTCATTTGGAGATAAGCTCCAAAGATTAAATTGGCAAATACAACCGTATAAATATTATTCTATGGATTACATTCTAAGGCCCTGATAACAGCAAGACTTAATACATAAATTCTTCACATATTGTTAGAGGAGAGGATCAGATTTCATGCTTTTCTTAAATATAAGGGAGAAACCAAGGCCAAAGCAACTAAGACAAAACTGTAAGTAATCAGAGAACAATATGAAATTTTATGTAATGGATTTCTTTACTTATCACTTTCAGCCTTAGGAAATCATCAGCTAGCATGATAAACTCTTAAAGCAAGTAATTCAACAGCTAGCAAAGGGGGAAAACAGCATCTTCCTCTATTTTCTTACAATATTCTCTTTTGCTGGATTATTGTATGCCTTGATTAACAGAATGAAAAAAGGAACAAGGGACTGAAGAAGAACAGGAGGTGAAGTTCCCCTTCACTAAATAGCAACCCAAAGCAAAGGAATAAACAATTTCTATGTTTAAAATTGCAATTGACTAAAAAGTAAATAAAACTTCTGACTGTTTACCTTCCTGTGACACAATGACTTTAAGCAAAAGAAGGCATCAGCTTTCTAGGTGCTAATAGCACACATGCAAGGAATAAGTAATAAATATCCAAGAGACATCCTGGGTGCAGAGGAAACTGATTTTATCAAACAGTTCAAGTTTCATGAAATACATTAGAAACTATTACAGCCAGAAATCATTGCTGGCTGTTACTAAAATCCAGAGATAAAAGCATTCAACTCCCAAAATCATTGAGCACAGAGAAACTGAAACAAAGGTGTGTTTACCAGCAGCTCCTGGGATTATCCTTTCTGGGTAGAGATCTGTCAAGAAGAGGCTGTTTATTAATGTAGATTTTCCCAATCCAGATTCACCTGTGATTCGACACAAAGATAATTTCAAAATATTTACATAAATAATGTCAACTGTGTGCAGACAGTGTTATCTGACTATACATTTTTTCATTGTTTCTTTCAAATTAAAAATGTGCAACTTAAAATTCTAGATGGGAAAAGTTTTCACAAAAAGGTTGAATAACAGTTTTTACATCTCAGCTGTATAATGCACTTTCCCAGAGCTTTCACTGATGATTTGTAATTAAATCTGCTAGTCAAGTGGAGTTCTGATCAATTTAAACTTTCTATTTCCTGATTTTTTTAAGGCATGGTTTTCTGTGATCATCCCAGAATGTCAAAGATCATACCCAGTGAAAAACTAGATCCTGCCCAGGCTATATCATCAATTCAAACAATGAAAAAAGCATTGCTGAACTTCTGTAGAGCCAGACATCATAAAGAGGGATTTATTTTTGCTTTACATGCTAATATGGCAAAAAAGAACCCAAGGAAAGAGAAATATGACACAAACACTGAGCATTTTTTTTATACTGATGAATTTGGGGATTACTAAATTGTATCATAAATAGATTTCTGTTCTAGGGCTACTGACTGAGCCTTGAGGAAAGTTCAAAGCCAACTAACTAGTTAAAGAGCAAGATCTTAACCAGAACAAATGTTCCCAGTGTAAAAAAAATTGTTAATAAATACAAGTGATTTGGATTTCTTTGGGAGTAACACAGCCAAGCAGCCAAATTGTTATAAACTCCGGCTCGTATTTTCAGACGCCACAGTAAACAATAGCAGAAAAAAACCAAAACCAAACCAAAAAAAACCAGTGTGAAGAGGAAAAATTATTGACTAGGACTCTGTCAGTGTAGACAGTTTTTAAATAAGTGTTATCCTGCTCAGAAATGGAGAAGGATGGCAACTTAATGAGGAATGATTGTTCAATACAGGCACTGTGACACGGCCCACAAGAGAACATACTTAAACCCTGTTCATATTTGAAGGGAAAGGATTCACATACCAAACTGCTGAAATAATCAACAATTTAAAGCACAGTTTGTTTTATCCTACATCAGCTGCCTCTCTTTGCTGGTGTATCTTAAAATACCACTCCAAATTGTCAATGAAATTAATTTTTCCAAGTTCTCTTCCTGTAGTTTTCATTTATCCCTCAGAATACTGAAGGTAAAGTTCCATTTTACTCTGACATGGGTGGATTAATTGCCTTTCTCATACTCTTACACCATGTAAATTCCTCTCCATTTCTATTTTACAAGAGGCTAGAAACAACTGTTGGTCTATATAATTTTGCATTACTTTCTGCCAGAACTGTTTTACATGGCAAGAGATCTGGAAATTAAGTTTAGCTACAGCAGAGAAAGCACATCTTTTCTTTTTCAAAACTTTCAGATTTTTACTGCTCACTGAACAGTAAATTCTGAAGAGTTACCATAATTTGGAACAGCTCCTTATATTTTGGTTTTACCCTTAGATTTTATAAGCTATCCTTCATGGATAGCATAATCCAAAGGAAATTCAATGAAAGATACAGTAAACAACTAAAATAAAATTCCAGGAAGCCAAAGATAAGGGTCAAGTCTGTCCAACAATGAAGTCCAAATGACAGAAACAGAATAAAAGCAGTGCTAGGGCTGTCATTTGGCAAAACTAATGAAAGGCTTGAGAATGTAGACTCTCTGTGACTACTGGAATCCAAAGCAATTAAGAACTTAAATACCTCCTATCCTGTACTACCCTACCTCTCCTGCTCATTCCCACTGTGATCTCTCTTGGACAAAGCTAACACACAAATGGGATTTCCTTCTTGCGATGCCAGGTAATAAAGAGCCTAATTCTCTTAGGGTACTTTTTGCCTAGTTAAAATCAAGAATGACAGAGCTCAAACACCAAAACTCAGAAGTTACAGCACTCAAACAGCAGAAATAGAGAAGACATCCAAGACACTGATTGTCTACATAACCTTCAAGAACAGTAACAGACTTCTCAAAGGATCAAGATATTTCTGCAGACACTAGATTTTCCTGTCTATTCCAGACACCAACATAGACTCTCAATGCATTATCAAATAGAATTACACTTTAAACTACAACTGCTAACAGAAAATCATGATCCATATCAAAAGTGAAAGCTCACATCAAAACCAACTGGTCCAATTCTCAGTCTTCTTTTACAAGAGTATTTAGAGGGGCTGGAAAGACCAGAGTTCAGGTTCTTTTGAACTGCAGAAGCATAAACAACATTTTAAATAGAATGCTCGCCTTAACACTAGTCTCTTAATACAAACGTGCAACTGAATAAAGACTGTATTCAAATGCAAAACCAGATTAAAACTACATTTTAAATGGAATCCTTGAAACCTGGAAGACAGGAGAAAAAGAAAGAAGAAACGACTGCTGGAGTGCACAGCAGAATTTCTTCACCCACAAACTTATTAATGTATTCAAACATAGTTTGCAGTGTGAAAAACAACTACTGCAAGTATTAATAAACTTCAAAAAATTAAATTAAAAACCTTTAAAAGAAAGTACAGGAGAGTTCCTGATGCAAGATGAAGCCTTACAATAGTGGAAGTAACATTCATTTTAGCTTCAAATTCCCTGTCAGCAAGTACTAATTTTGAGAAAGACTATCAAATGTTTCCTTACCAACCACCATAAGAGTAAATTCAAACCCCTTTTTCACAGACTTTCGGTGAACCTGATTGGGAAGGTTTGCAAATCCAACATAGCCAGGAGTTTCTGGATTGGTAAATTGAGCAGGCTGTTGCTAAAAATAAAATAAAATAAGACAATAATAAGCAACCACTCAAGACATACTTTTTTGCATAACTGCTTTCCTTGGTTATTTCAAATGGTTTGAAGCTGTGTGACATATTCAGAGGTTCCTACTGTTCAACAGTTTCACAAAGAACTACAGAACAATTACATTGACCTAAAGCTAAAAAAAGAATAAAAATAAAAAAGTTTCATTTATTCAACTCTCCAGCCAAGATCACCTTAGGTAAAAAAGAGACAAAATCCCAAACAATCATTTATCAAAGTGTGACAAAGTATGAAGTGCAGTCACTAACCACACACTCTTAAAATAAAAAAGCTCCTGTGCTATTTTTATGGACTGCAACTAAAAGACGACCATTTATAATCCATTGTTAGCACATCCAAAGGAAAAGCCTGAGCAACTCATGAAGTGACAGTTGTCTGCTGGAAGTGCTCTCTTCAAGTGAGGGGAACTTGTACAATAGTGTTTCAAATGCCCACTACTACAAATATGGCAGGGAAATCCTTAGATCTCTTAGTTTACCTCTTCAAACACATTACTCAAGCACCCTTGACCATTCATTTCACTCCAATAAGCCAACATGGGTGTTTTATGCATCATACCAAATCCTGGGGGTCAAGAATTAGATGAATCCCAGCATGACCACAATACTGCAGATTACCACATTTTAAATGAAGAATTTTGCTGGAAAATCAGTTGGTTCTATTTGCAAATGAAGAAATTAGATCAAAGAACATAATTTTCTTAAATGATCCCTGCTCCAAACAACGTAGTGGAATGGAAGGTTCAATGAAGATGCACCAGGGAGCTTGTATGCAACTTCATGACCAAAATGAAATCCTTCCAAGAGTATTAAGTAACTGTAGAGGTTTATTCTTGCAAGAAGCTACTTTAATATATGTCTTACATCACTGAATCTTTCAATATTATGCTTTCTAAATGTGAATTCTCTTATGGACTGTAAACATAGCATATACTTCACCACCAAACACAAGTTGCACATGTTGTCCATGAAGACTAGTATTGAAAAATAAAACATCTCTTTCACATTGTTACACGAAGACAGAAATGTTACTCTTACCTTGGACATTTTTAGGGAAGGACAGGAACAAATCTGGAAAAAAAAAAAAGTTTTCCAGCTTACTAAAAATTGTACAAGAAAAAAAAAAGCAACAAATCAGTGTAATACCACAGTTGCACACTAAATTAAAAAAGAAGCATTCCTGATTGGATGTCCAGATGCTGAAACTGTGTCAGCTTCTTCATGGGGTGCAATTATTTGGCTCTTCTGTACTAAAGAGGGGCAGAACTTTCTGCTACCATTGTTCCTATGAACATATTCAGACAATAAATTCAAGCAATATGAATGTGGGCTGCTGAAGGCACCAGATGTGTGACAAGCCATTCCGAAGCCTGAAAAGTTCACACCCTCTCCGGAAACAAACCAACCCAAATATCCTGCTCAAAGACAATTTGCTCTTTACAGGAAACAGGTTTGGGTTTTTTTCAAAGCTAAAACACCCTCAAAACTCGTATTTTTTTTTCCTTGTCAAGTCTCCTTCCCCTCAACATTTCCGTTCATGCTTGAGTGTTCTATAAAGAGGTAACAACTTCAATATGAATTTTTTTCTCTTCCTCTTTCATCTAGGTGCTTGCAAACTCAATCATTTTACCTTTTGTTCCCAATAATTTTTCACATGCAGCTGCATGTGAAATACAAAATACAATTTTATTTTTTTTAAATGTCTCATCCAACACCTCTACGCAAAAAAGTCTCTTCATAAACAAACTGACCAACAGTCCTATCACACTGACTTGCACGAATTCAAGAGCTCAAGGCATTTACTGTGACAACATAAAAATGTTGTCACAATGTAGTATCTGCAAGTGAGGAGACCTCAGTCCCCTTTGTAGTCACCTCCCTCTCCAACTAAAGGGTATCTGTTCCCACTCCCTAGCTCCACAGGCACCTTTGCTCTAGTGAGCACATGACCACTTTCATTCTACACATTTGAAATTACCACTGCATGATTCTTTCCATCTTGCAAGCAGATTTTTGCCAGCGAGTTCAGCTTCATCTGAAATGACCCAAACTCCTTCAGCATGCAGCACCTTTTAGTTTGCTCCTCCCAGCAAGGAGTCAAAACAAACTGCTCAGTATGGAACAAACAAGAGACCAACAGAAGGTAAAGCTATTTCAAATTGGGAATGATTTCCAGGATTTGCTTCTCAAAGCTACTGTATGTCTGTATATGTACACAACTGCAACCTCGTTTAGGTTTACAAAGATGCAACTTCCTAGCTCACCGTGACTACTTCACTGGTAAAGGTTACCAAGTTACTTTCCCCTCCCCTGCACCCTCCCAATAAGGAAGAGGTGGTTTTGGGGGAAGAATTTTTAATGGAAGGAACTACAGAGCTTAAACATTGGAGCAATTTGGTGTCCTTTCTCACGAAGCTGAACTCACTGACGAAAATCTGGCACCCTGGTTACTCACACGGAATAAAAACTGGGTAACATGTTTCTCAAGAAATTTCATGCTAAAAATAAATTCCAGTATGTGCAACATCTGTATTTGAGTCCATAAACTGGTCTATGACCTCTGAAGTATTGAACTCCTGAAGAGGTTATCCGTGAGCCTTTTATCATCATGCAAGATTGCTCTGATAGCAACTATCCCTTCCAAGAGTATTTCCTGACGACTGATGTCATTGATCCCTGCTTAACCATTCTCCATGAGCAATTTTCAATGCCAAACAAAACTAGTTCCTGCTGGAACACACAAGAACATTCTTTTAACTTGTGAGACTTATCTGTCACCCAGCTATGTCTCAGAGGCAGGCTGAGAGAGGGAGAAAGTTTCTTGCAGCTATTAAGAAATGAAGCAGAGTTATGCAGATGGCTACAGCGACATTACGTTTTAACATATGGACCAAGCACAGAACCCTCTCACATCTGATCTTTCCCACAGCGTTCCCCTCGGGGCTGAGCACTCCCACGCAGGCAGAACTCAGCCTGGGAGCAGCCCAGACTCTCATCAGGAGGATGATGTTCCCTCACCCTCTGGTCTCAACAGCGCTGCTGGAGTTTTCTACAGGAGCGCGTTCAGAATGGGCTGCCTCACACAGAATGGGCTCCCAAGGCGGCCCATACGACCACCAGGACCCTCGCCTGCCCGGCACGGCACCCCCCAACCTCACCAGCACCCCACAGGCTGGGGGCCCGGCTGTGAAAAGACAAGACTCTTTCCCAGCGCCCCTCCCGGCCGTCTCCTCTCAGCTCCGGGCCCTTTACAGCCGTGCAGGGGGACCCTGAAACAGGGAAGGTCTGGGAAGGACCCCCTGCCCCTCAGAGCGCCCCTCACCCCGAAGGTTTGGGAAGGGAAGGTTTGGGAAGGGAAGGACCCCCCGCCCCTTACCCGGAAGCAGGGAAGGGAAGGGAAAGGCAGGACCCCCCTCACCCCGAAGAAGGGAAGGTTTGGGAAGGGAAGGGAAGGACCGCCGGCCCCTCGGAGCGCCCCTCACCCCGAAGGAAGGAAGGGAAGAACCCTCCGCCCCTCACCCCGAAGCAGGGCAGGGCAAGGCAGGACCCCCCTCCCCTCAGAGGCCCCCTCACCCCGAAGGGAAGGTTTGGGAAGGGAAGGACCCTCTGCCCCTCAGAGGGCCCCTGGCCCCGAAAAAGGGAAGGGAAGATTTGGGAAGGGAAGGGCAGCACCGCCGTCCCTCAGAGCGCCCCTCAACCCGGAGAAGGCAAGGGAAGGCAAGGGAAGAACCCCCCGCCCCTCAGAGTGCCCCTCATCGCGAAGGAAAGAAGGGAAGGACCCTCCGCCCCTCACCCCGAAGCAGAGCAGGGCAGGGCAGGGAAAGGCAGGACCCCCCGGCCCTCACAGCGCCCTTCACCCCAAAGAAGGGAAGGGAAGGGAAGGGCAGCCCCGCCGCCCCTCAACGCGCCCCTCAGCGCGCCCCTCACCCCGAAGAAGGGCAGGGCACGGAAAGGAAGGTAAGGGAAGGTTTGGGAAGGAAGGTTTGGGCACGGAAGGCCACGGAAGGCCACGGAAGGCCAAGGAAGGCAATGGCAGCACGGCCGCCCCTCAGCGCGCCCCTCACCTCACGCTCCCCTCACTCCGCTCCCGCGCGCGCGACCGGGGGAAGGGGCGGGCCCTTCCCTCTGCTCAGGCCCCGCCCCCAGGGCGGTGCGGAGCCCGCCGCGCACGCGCACAGCGCCGTCCCCATAGCAACCCGCGGGGCGGGGCGGGGCTGCCCGCACGGTGTAGGTCACGCACATCCCTCTGCTGCACCAAGATGGCGGCCGGGCCCTCGGCCTTGTCCCCGGCATAGGCTTCGCTGCGGGCCCACTAGAGGTAACGCGGGGCCCGGCGCCGGCCAAGCGGGAGGGCGGGGGCGGGAGCGCCGCAGGTTAAGCGGGAGGAGGCCGCGAGCCCGGCGCCGCGGCCGGGCGCGTTCGTTCCGCCGCCTGCAGCAAGATGGCGGCAGCAGCGGGACGGGCCGCGGGCGGGATGTGTGGCGAGCTCCCGGCCCCGCTCTATGGTCGCGGCTGCTCCCATTGGCGCAGCGCGGGACACGTGCCGCCCGCGCCCCCCGCACCGCGCCCGGCCAAGGGGGCCGCCCCGGGGACCCGCTCTGACCCCCGGGGACCCGGTGCGACACCTCAGGGCCCGCTGCGACCCCCGAGGGACCCCTGCGGCACCTCAGGGCCCGCTCCGCCACCTCAGGGCCCACTGCGCCACCCCAGGGCCCTCTGCGAGCCCCGAGGGACCCCTGCGCCACCCCAGGGCCTGCTCCGCCACCCGAGGGCCCTCTCCGACCCCCAAGGGACCTCTGCGACCCCCAAGGCCCCACTCCGCCACCCCAGGGCCCGATCCAACATCCCAGGGCCCGCTCCGACCCCCGAGGGACCCCTGCGACCCCCGCGGACCGCTCCAACACCTCAGGGCCCGCTGCGACCCCTGAGGGCCCACTCCAACACCCCAGGGCCCGCTGCGACAGCTCAGGGTCCTCTCCGCCGGCCGAGAGCCCTCCGGGGCCAGCCAGAAGCCGACAAAAGCCATGAGTCATGCCCCGCTTCCCTTCCCTGCGGCGGCCCGGCCGGGGGTGGGCCCTGGTGGACGCGGCTGAGCAGGCGGGGGCCTTCCCCTTTTCCTTCGGCCGGTGCCCCCGGTACCGGCCTGCTGCGGGTTCTCCAAGGGCAGCAGTCTCCTTTCGCACCGCCCGTGGGCCCGAAAGCTGAGGCTGCGCCATGGGCCGTGCTGGGGGAGGGCTTTGGCCTCACCTGTGACACTGCAGGTAGCGCCAGCCGCCTCTGTGCTGACCTGCTCTCTAGGCCTGCAGCGTGGGTTTATTGCGGGTTATTTATAGAGCAGGATGATCCAGCAATCCAGCAGTGCTGGAGAGGGTTAAGCACGGGGCACTGATGATTCTTGAGCTATAGCTGAAGCAGTGTGGCACATGATAAGTAACGCTTCCCATGCTGACCTTCCCAAACAGTAGGGAAGGATTCCCAGCTGGCAAGAGTGTTTTCACTAAAAGAGGAGAAGCAAGAGAGCAGATCTTGCTGAGAATATTGGTAATGGAGACAACAGTTGGCTCATAACTGATGAGATGAGCCAAGGGCCTTGAATTCTCAATTCGAAGTTGTGAATTTGAATCCAGATTTTCGACTCTGTCTGGAAAGTGAAGATTAGTGACATTCAGTCCCAAGGAGTTTGAAGGAGTCAATCATTTCCTATCCTGTTGTGTAATGACAGAGAAAAATCTGCATGCTTTGTGCTGCATTGCTTTATCACATGTTTTCTGCTCAGTAAGGCCGGTGAAGCTGCTGCCCCATGACTGAGTCTTCATTTTTCCTGTTGTTGGCGTCCAAATGCTAGACAACTGTCTTCAGTTAGAAGACAACTTAACAGGTAGTTAGTATGATTTGGGCTTCTTTTCCTTCCTCCCCAAAACCGGATTTAGAAGTGGTATTTCAGGTATTGTTTCATAGGTGGGTTGGATATCCCTCCCTGGGGTAGAGGAATATACATCAGAGGCAAGGCAGGAAAGGAAGCAGTGACCTAATGTGTGGCTGTGTGACTGCTAAAGCTCTCTATTCTGTAACCCTTTGCCTGTTTAGATTTAAGCTGTTAGAAAAAAAGAGTCTTCCTGTTTGTACATGGGTTTTCATACAGCATGGCCCCAATCATAGGCAGGGCCATGCACAAAAAAAAAAAAACAACAAACAAACAACCTTTTTCATGAAAGTCCACAGTAGTATGGTTTTTCACAGATCAGAATGACAGGCATAGGGAAGACTCTCACTGCGTGGGGAGGGAACAGTACCTGGCAGTGTGTAACTGTAGGGTGGCAGAGGCAGTGTGAGCAGCCAGCCTGAGCTTTGCCACTGTGGCAAAGTACAGTAAGCCCAGATCATTGTCAAAGCAAGTTCTCCAAGTGGCTTCTGAGAAGAAGTTGAAGATTGCTCCATGTTTGTCCTATATAAATCATTCTGGTGTTTTCACTCCTGCTAGTGACACATGCTCCTGTCTCCTTTCTTGCAAGTTAAGCTGATTTTTTTATTGGCTTCTTTCTCTCATTTCCCCCAGCTTTGCCTGAAAAGGAGGAAAAAAATATTACATTGCTTCTTACGATTTTAAAGGTTATTATGTTCCCTACTTTTTCATTGGTCTCACTTATTTAGACTGGCATGATGAGGGAGTAGGTTTCCTCTTGAACTGGAATTGGATCATAGCTTTGTCATTGTGTTGCATAGCATAATGGTAACAATAGTAACCTTTGGCTTTGCTAGGGTAAGGGCTGTTGTTCCTAGTCAAGTAGCTAGTCTTTTTCCACTTGACATTAAGCTGCCTCTAAAGACACTATCTGTAACCTTGTCTTTCCTATCCGTTATCTGACTGAGAGCCATCCCAGACAAGCAAGCCTTTGCAGTTTGCACCTTTATGAAGGGAATTGGGATGTTGTAGTGGTTACGGTGTTTCAGGTGATACAGCCTTTCCTGAAACTTAGTCTTCTCTTTGTATACAGAAGATTGCTAAGCTGGTACAAATGCATTTAGGATTGTGCTGCTGTGAAAATTTCAGTAGTTCATCCAGTCACTGCTAGTCAGATGGTCAGAGTAGTCAGCAGTGGCACTGGGACCAGTCCAGAATGTTCAAACTGACTGTGGGTGTGTGGTAAGAATCACAGAATCATTTAGGATGGAAAAGTCCAACCATTAACCCAGTACCACTCACCCATGTTCCCAGATGCCTCATCCACATACATCTTGAACACTTCTAGAGGTGGTGACTGATGGACAGCCTATGCCAGTGCCTGACCACTCCTTCAGGAAAGCAATTTTTCACAATATCCAGTCTAAACCTCCCCTGATGAATTTACCATGACTGGAAGGGTTTTAGTAATTTGAGCCATGGGTTTCTGTAGAGTGTCAGATCTATGTCAAAATGTTGTTTCTCACTCAGTAATGGCTCAACTTTGTTTTGTACTCAAGAATTCTCCAGAAGGAAATCCTCAGGCCTGTACTGTGTGGAGTTTATAAAATGAACCTTCAAGTGCAATAGTGAGACTGGCGAGTGTCTCCATGGGTGTTTTGAACCCTTATGGGAATGCTGTTACAGTCTTGACAAAGATACACAGAGCAGTTGTGACTGCCCCATCCTTGGAAGTGTTCAAGGCCAGGTTGGACGGGGCTTGGAGCAACCTAGGCTAGTGGAAGAGGGTGGAACTGGGTGGTGTTTAAGGTCCCTTCCAACCCAAAACCATCTGTGAATCTGGGATTCTGTGCACCACACATGAAGTTGCCATGGGGGTTTTTAAAGCAGGCCAAGAAAGGCATGTTCATCCAGGAGGTAACTAGTCTAATTTGTCCAAGAGCACGACACTGAGAGGTCCAGAGCCTGCAAAACTTTTGCAACATGGGTCACCTCAAGAATTAAGATGTTATTTGTATTAAAATATGAAAACATAAAAAGAGAGAGAAAAGTAAAACCCAATGACAGGATTAAGCCTCTCTTCCTAATTACCCTACCCTTGAAAGGAGAATGATCTTGTGCAGCTTGGTGGGCTTTGCTGATTTTTTTTGTTATTTTACTCCCATTTTTTCTCTGCCTTTGGTCTGAAGGATTCCTCCAGTCTGTGTTGCCAGGAGGCTGTGGTATTGGCTGTGTGCATTTGGGGTGGGAGGGAGGGCTCTGGCCAGTAGGGCCTCATGGGGAAGGGATTGCAGAGGACTCAGGGGACACTTGAAGCTGGTCTCTGCCAGGTGCTCCTGCTAGGCTGGTCATTGAGGCAAGAATCTGTGACTTGTTTCAAGAGCTCTTTCCATTTTAGAAATTCCTAGTTCCAGAAGAATAATTCTGGATTACTGACTTATCCTGGATGTGGGGTTACACCTGAAAAATTTCAGCATGTGGCTTTATATTTGTCTGTCCTTTAGCTTTGAAAGAAAGACTGTTTATGTCCTAAAAATCTGCTATTAAAATCTTGTGATTTGCATTCCCATCTTAAATGGAAAAGTCCTACTTGCCTAATGATTCTAGTGACCTTTTTCTCCATCTTCCTTCCATGAACTCATGTTGCCCCGTTAGCACCCATGGTGTGCCTTCAGTGAAAGTGAATCAGAGTCAGTTTGAAAAAAGATGTATCAAGAAATGAGGAGGAAAATTTCCAGCCAAAGCAAGGGGGGAAAAGCTTCTTTACTTAGCATATTTTATGTGTATAGATGACTGAGTTGGTAGAGGCTTTTTGTGTTTAAGGTTTTAATTATAACAAGAAGAAGTAGTCGGGCAGTGATGAGTGTTCTGGGTTTATTTTGTTTGATAGGAAACATATGTCAATGCTGAAATGGTTCATTCTTCCTTCATTCAGGTTTTAATTCATTTAGGTGATCTTTGGTGTTTCTACCTAAACAAGCTCTGGTACTTTCCCAGCAATCTCACAGAAATACAGAGATCCTCTCTAGCACCTGCTATATAATACAGATACTTTTCTCTGTTCCTGCTGGTAGACACCATTGGTCTCTCATGATTGGTTTAATGTTGTTGAACCTTGGATCCGGTAGATCTTTCAGTCCTTGAAGATATCTACTAATGTTTTGCAAAATATTACTAGATATATTAACATGTAAGTAACTTAGATACACTTTAGCACTGCCTGTGGGTGCAGAGGGCTGACCTTGGCCACCACTGACTGTGTTGCTGAGGCAGTGAGGGAAGCACGTCACCCTTTTGTGAGGAACAGGGGTTGGAGCAAGGAGCTGCGTCCAGCTAAAGGCACAAAAGAGGCACTTGCAAAGCAACAGACAGAGAAAAGCAGGGAGAACCGTGAGAGAAAAGATGGGCCACAAAAGGTTCAGTTAGAGGAAATCATAATGAGTTTAACTGCAGTGGAAAAACAGCCTTAGAAGAAGGGGAAGGGATTAGTTCAGTAGCTGTAAGACATCAAGAAATGATGATTCACAGGAAAAGTTTTGCCTTTGAGAGGATTGACTAGCACAGTAATATTTATGAGAACTGCCTTAAATGCAACTACTTAATTTAATTGCAAAATAAAATGGATTTACTTGTTGATGCAAAATGGAAGTAGTACCAGAATCTCTTAAGACTCCACGGCACATTGTCTGGAACTGTTTTCCAGCAACAGTTTTGCTGTCTTTACTGAAGATTTTTCAGTGATGAGGACCATTTGGGAGAAGTTTGGGGATGGAATAGATAGATTTATTTAGCATTAATGGAAGAAAAGAAACACACCCACCTTCCTCCCCCTCTCCCCCCCAAAAAAACCCCCAACAAACAGACACCAAACCAAAAAACCCCCAAAACAATTTTAAGGAGGAAAGACTTGAAACCCTGTGTGTTTTGGCTGTTAGTATCCATTTGCAGGAGGCAGGGCCCAGCCTTCTCCCTATGTTACTGAGGTGATGGTTGCTTGCTGAGATCTCTGTCAAAGCCCATCAAGTGCCATCTGACCCCTACACCAAGGGGGTAAGGTATGTGTCAGGACTTGGTTTTAAAGGAAGGTTATCATATCTCACAGTAAGTACTCTGAGGCAGGTGCAACTGATCTTCATAAAGCTAACCTCTGGCATATTTTTCATTGGAGATTGAATAACTGGAATAATCTTCTTACATCATTCCAATGTCAGGCTTGGTGTAGGGTATTGGCACACAGCAGAGGCATCACTCTGCTGTCCCTTTTCCCCACCCCTGCTAGTTTTGATTGAATGGTGTTTTAAAGGTTTCGCAGCAAGTCTGAAAAACTGGCAAAGGTTTTGTTTTCACAGGAACACTAACTGCCACGATGGCAAATTTTCTTCTTGCTGGTTTTCTTCTGCTTGTTTCTGGTCTTGTGTTTCTGTCTATCCCTGCATTTCTGGCACCGAGAATTAAACTGGATGTTTCACAAAATAAACTGGATAGTTGCCAAAGAGGAGTGACAAACAAAGATTAGGGCAAGCTGTGTAGGAAGAACAGGTACCTCAGACATGAAGCCATGGGTACATGGGTTGAGTCAGGAAAAAGGAAGAGAGAGTAAGGGTGAGAGTTATGATTTCCCCATTGGCAGGGACAGAGGCAAAGCCAGGGAAAACCCCAGTGGACAGGAGCAATTGAAATGGACTTGTTGCTGCTCGCCTCAGAAGTTGGGGGGCATTTCTGTGTCTCTAGTGGGCTGTCTGACCTCCCCTGCCCTTTCCAGAGAGGAGAGCAAGGCTTTGCTCTTTGCAAACCAGGCCTGGCTGTTTCCATTGCACAATATAAAGTAAGTTTGCTGTTATCTCTGTACAAGTGATAAAGCTGAATGTAAACCTGTGCTGGAGCAGTTGAAAGCAAAGCCGAAAAGAACAACTCCCAGAGCAGGCAGGGTGAGAGTGGGGATATGTTATGGTTAGCATGTTAGTGTATATGCCTTTTCAAAAGGTGTTTTCAAAATGAATACTTCAACAGTTGATACAGCCTGCTGGGATTTAGGTGTTTGGTCTTACAAGGACCCTTGGAATGTCTGGAGAATAGCAAGTTGTAGGTATATGACTGTTGCTTAAAAGTAGAGCTGGCTACATAGCATTGAAGAAACTTCAAAGTCAAGTTCTACACCTCTTCTTATAGTGTCATGAAATTAAAATCCTGAGTTGATGGCTCTGTTGCCTGGCGCACAATTGGGTGTAAAATGAGAGCAAGCAGTGAGTGTTTGCAGAAGAAGTTTTTGCAAATTTAAGAAACCCTTCTTTTGTATTTGAAATGTCCTCTTGCTCAGGACACCATTCTGTTAATTCAAAAGAAAGGTGGCAGCATGAGGTGTCAAACCAAAAAACTGTACCTAAAATGGCCCATGTACTGTTCCAATTCAGCCCAAAGATGAGCAGGGTGGAACTGGGAGTGATTCAATTATGAAAAGGGGGTTTAAGCATAAAATAATATTATTTATAAGAATTAGGGGAAATAGTTTTACTCTGAATTCTGGCTATCTGTCTCTCCCTTCTTTCATAGCAGGCTTAGAGTGGCCTTGTGGATTTGGAAGGGAAGACTGTCTGGTTTTTTCACTGTCAGTTTAGATCACTGTGATGTAATTCTGTCTAACACATGAAGAGCCTTTTGCTTGGCCTAGTAGAGATTAGGAATTAGTGCTTGTCTGTGGATGTGCTGAGCCCCTGTTGCATGTACTATGAATAGGACAAAGGGAAGGCAGTGCTTAAATAGTGAGGGTCCCAGCATTGCTTTTCCAAAGTGGCAGTTGGAATCAGATATTTACTTTAATGCTTTTTCAAAGGAATTATTGCCAAACTGAAGGTTGGGTTTTTTTCAATTTTCTACAGTTCCTTCCCTCTCCAAACAAAGCTCAAGCCTCCCTGAGAGTTTCAGGCTTTTGAGGATTTTGTTTGTTATAATAACCCTATCTTAGATTCTGAGTCATAATTTCAAACTGCTTGTTGCAACTGAAAGATAGAAATAAAAATAAAATTTGCAGAATTAGAGAGTCTTGTGAAGCCATGTGACTTGGGAAACTGGAACTTGGAGCAAAACATACCAGAGTGCATAGAAAGTTTATAAAAATGGAGCCTCAGCATTCTCTTGAGTCTTCATTATCCAATAAACATTAGGAACGGAGGAATCTTTAAAATCTTTCAAGGAGCCTTGAACAACCTTGCTTAAGTTTTTCTGTATTATACCTGGAATCAAAGTAGCTTAGCAAGATTATGAAGAATGGAAAAGCAAACAAAGCAGGCTGAATGAAATGTCTGTTTACATTTGAGCTTAAGTTACAAAATTCTTCCCTAGCCCCCCTGAAAAATGGCATTAAGGAGGTCTCATTTGGTTTGCCACTTCTTTCTTTTTTTTTTTTCATTTGCTGCATATATTTGTATATATTTACCTAATTGATGTGAAAAGAAGTGGTTGTTGTTGTCTTTATAAACTGCTGTAAGCAAGTCCTTGAATTCTGACCTGCAAAACATCAGCCTAAGGGTACCTGGAGGAGGGTCTTAGTGAGTGTGGTGACAGGGTCAAGCTAAGGAACAGCCAACTTTAACTGTTACATATTTAGAAAATATAATGCAGAAAAAGGTAAGATTAGGGCTTGCAGGTCCCTTGCCCTTTCAAGTTAGGTGATTTATATTGCATTAGAACTGCTGGCAGCATCTCTTTAAAAAAAATATTTAAAAATGCCATGTGTTCATTGAAATTGCAGTGGCCATTGGAGAGGGAACAGGAGACTCTGAAATGTAAACAAAAGAACTCCCAACTCGGTAGACAAAGGAGGGCAAAGTGAAAGTTTTTCTTTTTGACAAACAGAAAGAAAATAGTGCCTTCTTTGTTCTACAGTATCTCCAAAATCCTTGCTTCTTGGTAACTGGAATACTTAGCAGGCTTTGGGAAGTGCCTCTCAGCTTGTTACTCGTGGAAGATTTTCGTTCTTCTGCAGCAGAGGTTGTAAAGAGAGAGCAGTGCTGCAGCAGCACTCAGAAAGTACCTGGTTGTGATAAGCACGCAGTGTGGTGGTCATTTAAACTAAGAAGCAAGTGCAGATCAGCATGAAGAGCCAACATGGAAATTAAAGCTTCTAACTGCAAGTCAGAAACTTCTAGTCACTGTAAAGATTGTCACGTGTTGGAATAGGTTGCCCAGAAAATATGTGCAGCTCTGAAGGTTTTCAAGACCTGAGTGAGGAAAGCCCTGAACACCCTGATCAGACTCTGTTTTGAGCAGGAGGTTAGACTGGAAGCCCCAGAGACTCAGCCCTCAAGTCTGTTGCCAGACACTCTGAATTTCTGTGTTCCAGGCAATGTATTTGGAGTCTTTGCTTTCTGAATCTCTTTTTCCATTTTTGAGTCAAGAGAGTCTTTACTGTGAAACTGGAAGGTACTTTATTTCACTTTATCCCTCATGTTTATTCCTCATGGAAGTGTTTATTGGCTCCCCAAGGCCAAGAATCTAAAATTTGTTTCTACTCCTTTGCAACTTCTCCTTGAAAGCCAAGTTTGTGTTAAATCAGATTTCTCTCCAGTGAAATGGAAGAGCAGACTCTGACCTGTCCTCTGTGCCTTCCTTCTGCTTTGCTTTTGGATTGAATTTATGAAACTCTCTATTGACTTTCTTCCTCATCTCTGAAAGGGCGTTTGTTTTGTCGTAGTACCTGACATCCAAGGATCACAGCATTCTGAACAACCTGAAATGAAATAATGAGTCCACAGAGTAAATTGAGACTCTGTGTGTGCACAGCCAGGGCAACTGAGAGGATTCCACTGGCCAGTTCACTAAATCAGCAGCAAATCGAAGAGGAGAGCCTCAGTCTCTTAACTGTTTTTGTTTGGGGTTTTTTTGGTTTGGTGTTTTTTGTTTTTGTTTTTTTTGCATCAAATCTCATTTTCTCACAGTGTCCCTGTGTAAAACCAGCAGCTTTTCCTCCCTCTGCAGTCAGAAAGCCTGAAGCTCCTTGTTCACACTAGAACTTTGTCCACACCAGTAAGTTACTCCTGTTCTTCCTACCTGTGCTGCATGCCCCCTGTTATAGAGCACCCTGTGATAGGCTGGGAAGGGCAGTGTATATATTCTTTGCAAGGTGATGGTTGAGTAAACAATGGTATCTTAATAAACAACTTGTTACTTCAATAAACAACCTTTCCAAGAGAAAGACAAGTTGTGTTGCACCCACCTGAGACCCCTTATTTATGCCACCCAGGTCCTGTGTGAGTGACACACATAGTCACTCATCTTCAATCTACTTCTTCACAACATCACTAAATGGTTAGAGTTGGGATTAGTATCTAGGCTAGGGTAGAATTTTTGTTTGCAGTTCTCTACTTGGGTATTTACAGTGGACCTCTGAAGATGGTGGGGTCACATTAAGTCCAGGCAAGGGGAAGAATTTAGCCTCTGTAATTTCATTCCAGTCCTGGGTGTGTGAATGGGGAAGATAGGTGTCTATTTTGCATATCCCTGGGAGTTTTCCTCCCTCGTGGCAGAGAAGTAAAAACTGGTCTCGAAGTCCCTGAAACATAAGCAATGTGGGTTCATGTTCAGTCATTTCTTACGATGGAACTTTTTGTCTTCTCTTAGCAGGAAGATCTGTATAATTTGACCCTTAGCTTCAATTTAATATTTTCCTGTAGAAATGAAAACATTCTACTAAAGATTGAAGAGCAAGCCACAGCAATAGCTTTAGAGCTGAGACACATATCTTGCTTGCTTTGGCTGAGAATCCCAGTACTCTTTGGCATACAAGTGTCCTGCATCCTGAATCTTCTTTCACTTCTTTTTCTAGTGCGATGCAAAGTATTCCCCCAGCCCTTTTCTCTTCATGCTACGAGTGAGGGACATGCTGGAATGGATGCTTTCAGGGGTAGTTCTTTTGTTGTGTTCTCTGACTTCAGTGCGTGGGATAAGCACCCAGGGTACAAAAAGGGTGCTTATTTGTACAGTTTTAGAAATCTGGAGTTATATTTGACAGGAAATAAAATCACAGCACATGCTCTTTGGAGCATACTTGTGTTGCTTTCCAAATAAGGCTTGCAGTTTCTGGCAGAAAAAATTGGAATCTCTAATAACAACAAAAAATACGAACAGGCTAGAAGAAATCCTTTGCAAAATCCCAGCTCAGCTGAGGGTGATGTGCCAGGAAAGACCAGTCTTTTTGTGGTCATTGCTCCAGTGGCTTAAGGAGCTGGAAGTTTCCTCTCCCTTCCCTAAGAGTCCTGGGGTGGAGTGATTATGGAAAGCTTCTTAACTCCTCAACCTTTGCTTTCTCACATGGTTGTTAAACACGTACTCCAAAAAAACAAACCCCAAACCTGTTCAGTATTAATTTTATTTCTGTGCAAGTTTAATGTTTTTGCTGGTCCCATTTCTGTGTCCTCCTTCAGACTGGTGATTTGAGCTGCCAGTTTGATAAACCATGGAAACTACACACTACCCAATCCTTCCCCCTTTCTGCCACTCTTTGGTGCTCTCTTCGGGAGGCTTCTTTTTCAGTTGTTTTCACAAGTCATGAAACTAGGGCTTATTGTAATGCTGCCAAAATACAGGATGTTAGAGGGAGAGTGTTTAGTGTTTGTCAAGGGTTTGGGTACATTGTTCTGTCTCCATTCCCCCTCAGCTATCAAAAATTCCTGCACTTTGCTTATATATTTTGCACACATCTCCAAGACAAGTGTGAGTTTTATTTATTAATTTTTTAATGTGAGATTGCATTTGTGGGCAAGTAAATAGATAAAAAGGTCCCAAGCAGCCCCTACAGGCCCCTCTCTGCCTGTACTCAAACACCTCATTGAAAAAGAGGGATGGGATGGGATGGGACGTGGATGGTTGATGTGCTGGTAGGAGCAGCAGGTTGAAATAAGCTTCCTGGCACCCTCTAAATATGCTTTTGTCTGTGCAAAGGGACCCTTCTGTATTTACTGAATGTGGGAGAAAAGGTGAGCTCTACACACACACCCTTCTTTCCCTGTGGAAGATCTTCCTCTAAGGAGAACAGCTTGTGACAGGTTTTCTTCAGGAGAAATTGTTACTTGAGGGTAGCACACAGTGAGATGCTTTAGGCCTTCCAGTAACTTCTGAGACTGGCAGGCTTCCCTCCCAACCAATTACAACTGCAAATACAAGAAAAGCTACAGGAACACATGGGGAAGATTCCCTCTTAAACAAACCCAGAGAGGAAGCTGTGACAGAAGCCAGAAATCCATAATCCACTGGCAACTCCAGTGGCTGCAGCAGCACTACACAGAGATAGCAGGAGAGGGCTGTGTGGTTGTCCCATAGGCACAAGGTGACATGTCCCCACAGAGGGCCCTTGCTGAACTAGATAATGAGTTGGTGTTGAGGGTGAACTATGTTGGTGTCTTGGCTGGGCCTGTGATGCTCTTCTGGTTCCCTGGTACAGGGGATCATGGTACTTATGTTGGAGTTAATTGGACGCAGTAAAGTTAGAGCGTTGGGAGGAGCCTGGGGAGATAAACCCGAGGGAGTGAAAGCACCAGAAAAGCATCCTGCACCTCAAATGAGGTTGAGAGTCCCAAATTACGATACCTTGCACTCCAGATGCTGCCTGGAAGCAGAAGTGCCCAAAGTTTGGAGGTGCTGCAGTTTGCCCAGGTCCCCAGAGCTCTGTTTTTGCATGAGCCACCTGTCTGGGTAGGCAGCAGCCTGCTCATGTGCCTTACAGGGTGCTCCTGGCACCCACAGCTGGGCGGTTCGTGTCGGAGCAGCCCGAGCCAGCTCCTGGAGCAGATATGACGTGGCAGCCACTGCCTTTCTGTGCAGCAACCCCGGGCTTGAAGCAGGATCCCTGCATCTGCACAGAGATCAACAGGCTCTCTGAGGAGAGGCCACGCTGGGGGGGAGAGAGATCACCGAGGTGCCTGGGCATGGTGTCAACTCTTGGATGACTGTTCTCCTTTTAGCAGACTTCCTGATTTCAGCCACAAGTGTATTTTTATTTAGAGTGATAAATTGGTTGTGTCAAAAAGTTCAAATGCTTTCATGATGTCCTCCCAGCCAGAAGATTAAAAGAGGGAAAACTGAGAAATCTGCTCGTTTGTTAATAAGAAGTAATAATAGTTTTACTAAAGGCTAAATAATACCATCCATGTTTCCATAAATACAGTGCATGAAATCTCTAAAAATTAGTGCAGTTGTCCCAAAGACCTAGAATTCTGTGGTCAGAACTCCACAGAGCAGGTTCTTGCATTTCATTAGGCAGGATCTGGGAGAGAGCAAGGTGGGAATGAGAAAACCAGTCACTAAGTGCAAGTTATGAATGATGAGAAAAATTAAAGCTGTGTAGGAAAATGGGCAGAGACTGAGCTAATGCAAAAATCAGTTCAAATTCTGTGTATTTTGACACTGAGGGGTTGGGGTTTTTTCCTCAGTTCCCCGAGGGTGCAGAACTAATAATAAAAACCATTCATATTGCACAAACTAATAAACACCCTCTGCAGGAAAGGAGGGTATTGTGTTTGACACACAATATGTGTGTGTATCTGACTTGCCTTTCCCCTCCTTTGCTCTTCCCTATTTCCCAATTAAAGATTAGAATAAGGAGGGGGATGTTTTTAATTTATTTATTTTTATGGGGGAGGGGGATGTGTGGTGTGGTTTGGGGTTTTTTTGTCGTTTTTTTTGGTTGGTTGGTTTTTTTTTTTTACTGTTGCTCTTACCTGGCGCCTTCTGCCTGCAGTCTCACACTATGTAGCTGCTCTTCTGCCAGGAGGAGGAGGATCGAGGGGCTGCCTGGGGTCGGGGCCCCGCTGTCCCTTCCCACGCGAGGCACCGGGCCGTGGTTTTCAGGCTGATCAGAGCCACTCCAGCTCGCTAAACCTGCGTGAAACCGGGCTCGGTCGAAGCGGGTAATCCTGAGATCTGGGACGCTGAGTTGCCTCCCGATGCCGCCGTAGGGCTGGGGAAGGGTCCATCGCAGGGTCCTGCAGCAGACCCCGGCCCCTCTGCTGCCGGGCCGCGAGTGGGAGCCGCGTCCCGGGGGTCACTCCGCGGTTTCTGGGCAGGCAGAGGGGGCTGCCCCGCGGGTGTCAGCCACTCGCGGCTCGCCTCCCTCGCCCTGCGCCCCGCGGCCGGGCTGGGCTGCGGGACTGGGGCCGCCGGCAGAGCCTCGGGCAGAGCCTGCGGCTCCCGGGCCGCTCGGCCGAGGCTGGCTGGGCGTCCCCGGCGGCGCGGGGCACGCGTGGCGGGCCGGCCCCGCCGCGAAGGGGCATGTCCCGCTGACGTGCGGGCCGGGGATTGGCAGCAGCCCGGCCTATATAGGCGGCGGGGCGGGCGCCGCGCCGCTCTCCCAGGAGCGCTCCGGTTCTCCAGCAGGGCGGGCGAGCGGGCACCGGCCGGAGTGAGTCACGGGGGACGGGGGGGCGGCTCCTCCGCCGCGGCCGCGGCGCCGACGTGGAGGCTGGCGGGGCGTGGGGTGCGGGGGAGCGGCCCGGCCCGGAGCGGCCTCGCGTCCTACCCAGGGCACGGGCGGCTCGGCGCCCACGGGAAACTCCGCGCGAACTTCCAGCCGGCCGGGCAAAGTCCGGCGGGGAAAGGCCGGCCCCACGGCGCGGGCCCGGCCGGCGCTGACACGGCTGTGCCGGCAGCAGCAGCGGCTGCGGGCCGAGCCGATGGGCACACCGGGCCCCGAGGGGGCGTGGGGAGGGGGCGGCACGGCCCGGCCAGGCCGAGGCGCGGGCCCCCTGTTGGGTGCGAGGGGGGTGGCTGCGCAGGCCGGAGCGGCCCCGCGCCGTCCCAGGCAGTCGTAGGGTTTGATCCCCGTTCCGGCCAACGCGGCGGGCGTTCGTCCAGCGCCGGGCAGCCCAGCCTGCCGTGGGCCGCGGGGCTGAGCGCCCCACTCCCTACCCTGGCTATATAGAACGGCGAGCGCCCCGGCGCCGGGTCCGGGCCTGGCCGTGCCCGCGGCGCTGCAGCTGCCGGGGCTCGGGGCTGTCACCGGGCCCCACGGGACCGCCCGTGCCCCGCTCCCCGGCCTGCAGCCCGCAGGGTCGCGCCGGGCCGGGGCTGCCTGGGCTGCCGGGGCCGCGGTCCGGCCCCGCTCCCGCACAGCCCCGCTCAGGCTGTGCTCGCCGCCCCTTGTCGCTCGACCCCGCGGGGGGCACGGTGACAGCGGGGCCCGCCGGGCCCTTTAAGGGCGCCGCCCCGCCCCGCCGCCCCGCCCCCGGTGCCGGCAGTGCTGAGGTGGCGCTGGCGGCGCCGCCCGCCCGGCCCGGCCCGGCCTGCCGGCTCCCCCTGCCCCTGCCCCGCCAGGGAGCCCCCCAAGGGCGATGCGGCCGGGGAAGCCCTCCCTCGGACTCGGACTCGGACACGGCCGCGGCCTGCCCCGCCAGCGGGACGCGGCCGGGTGCACGTCCTCGGTGGCGGGGCCGGCACAGCGCTCCTCCTGCCCGGGGCAGGACGTGGCAGCCAGGCCAGCGCTGCTGGAAGAGTAAACACGGGGAATGGGTCAGGTGTGGGGCTGGCGGCTGCTGTTACGTTGCGCTGTGATGTACTAGTCGGGAATCGCTGCGAAGGGAGAGACTCCACCCTGCCACACAACAGCTGTCAGCGAGAACACCACCAAAAGCGAGGGGCCTGGGCCTTCAGTCCCTGGGAGAGCCAGTCGGTTTTCAGAAAGCAAGTATTTTCATCTGTGACCACTCGTCTACCGAAAGATTGAGCTCTCCTGCATGAACATCTGACAGAGGACAGCCCTGCTGCTGTGTGCAGTCCTTGCTGCGTTGCATTTTAGCTACCTCCATTAACGAAGTGCTAATGTTTTTATTAAAAATACTTTTAAATAACATGTAACTGACATTTCTGTCCACAAGTACTGATTGTATTGGCCGCCTAAGTCGTGACTTTGCTTTTGTTTCTCTGCATACAAATGTTTCCCACGTGGTTAGGTCTGGCCCTTGCTGGAGGTTATTTTTAGAATTATTTCATTCTCCCTAACTTAAGTGTGCTTTAGACTTCTTTTGCCACACAAGGACAGCACTACAGGCAGTGTATCAACCAGGCAGTTTGAAATCTGTTGACCCAGACAGCCCCACACTAGCAGTAAACTTAGTTTCAAAACCAAGGAGGTGTAGGATCCAAATACAATGCTTGAGCTGCTGTTTTTGATATTAATTTAAAATATCATTCTCATGGCTGCCTTTGATTTTGGCCAGAGATGAATCCCCGAGACCTACAATACGCCAGATGCTTGGGGTTGCTGGAGATGAGGAGCATTTGCTCTTGGCTTGTTATATGGGTGACAAGGCAGAAATTCATATGGATAAATGCCGGCCTTCAGTTTCTCTTTGAATGTCTGGCTGCTCTCCGAGATGGAGGCTGCAAGGAAGATCTCTGCAGCTGATGTGTACACAGTGAAACCAGCAGCTGTGCCTTGAGGTTGTGGCTTTCAGGTAGGCGCTCTGTTGGGTGTTGTTCACTGACTTCTCATCCTTGCCCTCCTCCTCTAAGGAACAGAGCACATGCAACATCAGCCAGGTGGTGCTTTCTGGAGAAGTGAGAGTTATAAGCATATCTGTTCTGTTAGCAAGCCTCCAGCCAGACCTCAGCAGCTGCTTGTGATGTCTAGGATGCTTCTTTCTCCTCCCATCATTCCTGTTTGCAGCTTGCTGTGAGGTGCTGGCACCCTTGCAGTGACCCAACAGGCTGGAGGTGCGTCCATGGAGTCTGCAGGCCACGCCGAGATGGTCTGGGACAGGTGCTGTGCCACTCGTGCTCTTTCCGTGGATCTGTGGCAGCTTGAGCCACACAGGCATGTGCCTGGGACACATAACCATGTGTTACACCATGGCATAACCCTGGATAGCGAGGAGAATTCAGGTATTTCTTCAGGATCAGGTTACTAGCCACCCTCTCTGTGCACCAGCAAATGCCTTGCAGAGATCTGCATGCTGCACCAGCTGTACTTCAGGAGCATGACTGACTGGCCCAGAGTAGCAGATCATTACAGGATTAATTGCAACATTAGCTCAATTACTCTGACAGCACAGGTCATGCTGCCTTGTGCCTGTAAGAGATGTATTGAAGTGGGGGAAAACAATGGCCTTGGCTGAGGTGCAGGTCAGGCCTGTATGGCCAGGTTGCGTCACTGCTGTCCTTGTTCTTCTCTTCTTTCCTTTTGCCACTGTTGCCTTCCCTTACTGCGGCCCTTCCTGTGATGTGAGACACCTCTTCAGCAACACTGGATTGAGCAACACTGTGGTTTTGGGAGCCGTTTCTGGCACATTGGAAGGTCAGAGATGGCAACTGTTACTACTGAAAAGTGTCGGAGGGTGCTGTTCGGAAGAGGGTCCGAAGAGCACCTCAGGATGTGTGTAGAGAGGAGCCTCTTGCCCCAGGAGCAGGCAGGGGCACTGGATTGTAGGAGAGTGCAAGCTCTGCAGGAGCACATGTAACAGCTATGGGGGACTCCAGGTGTGGATGACTATTGTACCTCTGACAGAGTGTGTTCTGTACTGGCTTTTATATTTCTACTTGTATTCAGAAACACCTTTTCAGTGAATCTGTAGATCCAGACTCAGGAGATTTAAAGCTCCTCCCAACAGTGTATATTTTTCCTGGTTCCGTCTTGTATACATGTTTAAAATAGTCCATGTAAACCAGTTTGAATTTCCTTCCAACTCGCAGATTTAGGCCTTGAGACAGAATTTCGTTTTTGGTGTATGATCTTATTACAATAAAAACTGTAGAGCTGGACTGCGCAGCAGCAGAGTGTGGAGAGCCCTGAGTATTTGCCTTAGTTTGTGAGGACATCTCTGTTGATTCACCCAAGCTCCACTAAACTACATTCCTAACTTGTGACTGATGGCAGTGTTGTTGGCGGGTTTTCAGGTTGTTAGTCTCTTCTGACTAGATGTTGATGTTCTTGCTTGCAACCCTTACATTTTGTGTCTGTCTTGCCTATCTGTTAGTAATTGACAGAATTTTTTCCGGATACTAGATGGCTACTCTTGTAGCCAGTGTGATGAACAAGTAGCTACTTCAGGCTTCCTGCTGTGAGGTTTGAGTAGATAAGTGGCACTGCCTGTAACAGGAGTAAAACATGACAGGTGTCATGTGTGGTGAGATGCAACTGGGTATGAGAGTGTTTTGGATAGGGTGCAACTTTGAAACATACAGGCCATGCTCTTTTGAAAGCTACAGTAGCAGGGATGTTATTGTTTTATGTTGTCTTGGAGCAGTCACCTAATTTGTTTTAATTTTTTTTCTATAAAGCAAAAGCTGGCAGGCTGACAAACGGGCAGCTTACAGGACGGACTCTCTGGCTACTGACCATTTAGCTGGTAAGTTCTTGTTTTGAAAGAGCCAAAGATCTTGCTATTGCTGAGCTTGCTTGCCAGGGTGGCTTTCTGAGTGTCTCCTTAAGTCAGTGGGAGTTCAGGCACCTAAATAAGTTCCTCAGGAAGAGGCAGTTCCCTAGGCCCTTTCTTTTTTCTGTCTAGGAATATACAGTGGTCTTGGATAGACTATCCAGACATTCGCATACTCATTTAAGAATTGGACACCATCAATAATTGATAGATTAATTAGCTTATGCTTTAACAACTTCTGGTGTCCCTCTTTCCAGTGACCTTAGGTTGTGCATCCTCTGCCTTCTTAATGAGAAGCTCTGGTTCTGGTGACCACTGTACTTGGAAGAAATATCCACCCTGAGTTTCTGTCTGGTTCAGCAAGGGAACTGGGCAGCCAACAGGTGCTGTGGGTGCTTTTCAAGAGGATAACTGGAAGAGTGCTCAGTAACAGATACCTTGTCTTGCTGGAGTGACTGTGCATCCCAAGTGGTGATATTATTGCCACCTCTCTCTCTCTTCCAGTGGCATACCCGGATTGTGTGTGGGTGGGAAGTCGACAATGAGCTCCGTGGCAGTTTTGACCCAGGAGAGCTTCGCTGAACACCGCAGTGGCCTGGCTCAGCAGCAAGTGAAAGGTGAGCAAAGGCAGCTGAGTTCCTGTGATGTACCTCTAGATTCAGACTGCACAGGCGAGGTTCTGTGTTCTTACCCAGGTTTACTCCATGTGAGGCTGTGAGGAAGCAAACCTTAACACTTCAGAGAGCTCTGGCTAGCAGTGCTGCCAGCCCTGGGAACAGGGCACATGCAAGAGTGGGGCACTGGGCTACATGAGAACCTCATGGGATCAGTGTGCTGGGCTGTCATTTCCTTCCTTTGCTCAGCCAGGTGCTGGGGGAAGTCACTGTAACTGTATGAACTGACTCAGTGATGGATTTTGGCAGCCATCCCCAGCTGTGAGCTGGCTTACTTGGCATGGCCCAGTGCGCAACTGAGTTGAACATAATGTACAGGCTTTCTCTGGACTTTGCCCTAAGTATAGGCCTTCCCTCTGCCTTCCTCCTGAGTTTATGTTTGTGTTATCCCCTTCTGACCTGCACCCTTGCTCTGGTCCTTTCACTTCTTTCTGCTCAGCCTATTCTCTCCTAATTAAGTCCCTCTTGACAAAGTTGGCAATAAGGTGCTGTTTGCTGCCACCGTTCACTTGCACGTTCACTCCCTGCACACATTGTGCCTGCTCAGACAAGGCTGTTTGTTCATGGCATCCACTGCAGTCTGTATTATGCTGAGGTCAGTCGTGCTCCAGACTTGGCAGCTCCACAGGCATAGATGTAATAGGATTAATAGCAGTGCACGAGCCATTTGCTCTCTCTTGTTAGTGGTGCCTAATTACAATTGCACTGCCTGTGAACAGGGGCATTTCTGCAGGGAGAGTGTCTCATTTACCCTATTTGCTTTACCCCAGTTACAGCTTTAAACTCTGAAGAAGAGAATGATCCTCCAACCTACAAGGAAGCCTTCCCTCCGCTCCCTGAGAAAGCACCATGTTTGGAAGCTGCCCAGGAACCGTCTGGTCCCTGGAGCAAAATTCGACCAATAAAGGCTTCTGTCATCACTCAGGTTGGTGGGATTGGATGTCTTTATCTCCCTCGTTTTCCCCACTCCCAAAAGTAGGCAAAGTGAAGCATTCCCTGCAGTATGAAATCCTTGGTATGGCAGCCTCTTTGCTGTACTTTACCCTGGTACCACAGCTGAAAGCTAGGACTGCTCTGGAGGGGAAGGATGTGTTGGAAAACTGTCCAGAAAAAGCTCTGCATCCTTGTTCCACAAATAGCTGAAGAAGGCCTGAAGGGAGGATTGCAGAATTCCTGTAGTGAGTGCTAATCCCCCTTTAGGAAGACTCCCAGTGTGGGACAAAGTGCCTGCTGCAGTGCTCCTGCCCTTCCCTGCAGCTGTTTGATGGGCTGCACAGACCTGGGAGGTCAGCATGCCACTGAAGTCCTGTATAGCCATGAGAGAGGAAGGCGGTGTCAGACACAAGCACACTGACAGCTTGCTGTGCCCTTTTATCTATCCTGTGGCTGAGCAGGTGTTTCATGTGCCACTGGAGGAGAGGAAATACAAGGACATGAATCAGTTTGGAGAAGGCGAGCAGGCCAAGATCTGCCTTGACATCATGCAGAAGACAGGAGCTCACCTGGAGCTGTCTCTCGCTAAGGACCAGGGCCTTTCTATCATGGTCTCTGGCAAGCTGGAAGCAGTCATGAAGGCTCGGAAGGAAATTGTTGCTCGACTGCAGACTCAGGTAAGGGCAACTAACTGTTTCTCACTTCATCCTTGCTCTTCCCCAAGACTCTGAAATGCTTTGAGACCCCTGGGCGTGTGTGTTTATAAGCCAAAGAGGTGTTATTAGATGACTAATTCAGCTTTGCCATATATTTTCAAAGCACACAATTGGCAATTTGGAATGGAAATGAGTCTTAAAATAGGGTTCAAAGCTAATTACAGGCCATGGTGTTGCATGAAGGGTGGAGTCTGCAATCTCTGTGACTTTGTGCTGAGGTGCTGGTGCCAGCGCGGTGCAGGCCCCTCACACAAAGCTCACAGTGTGTGAGAACGGGACGCTGCTTTCTCTGAAGTCCTTCAGAGGAGAACGTGGAGGGAAGGGAGAAAGAAAAATAGAGAAGAGGGAGTTCTGCCAAATGCTGAAAGCTTCCAATCAGGGTTCTATATTCTGTAACTCGAGCCACATTGGTAAGCAAGTGCAGCCCGCTTTTCTTTTCAGATCTCTGGGTTTTGATTTCTTACCTTCAGGTTCTTGAGTTCATAATCGAGACGGTAGTTTGTGTTAGGGTATATCACAGCCAAGTGTCATGGTGTGTTTTAAAGTGTAATGTCTAACATAGTTAATGCAATAGTTAACACCTTGTCTACTCAGTGCTCTTCAGCCTGTATGTCATGTCCTGCCAGAGGGAAGAGAAAGGGACAAACCCTGCATAATATTTTAGGTTGTACTGCCACAGATCCCTGCCCTGCTGTCCTCAAATATCCCTTCTACTGCCCTGGCCCTGGATCCAAAAGTTGTGTCTGTATTCTACTTTCTAGGCTTGGCTGGCATCAGTACATGGACACAGAGTTGAAGAATCATACTAAGTGATTTTTTTTTATTATTATTTATTTATTTTCCATTGTAGCTTGAATTGTGTCTAATGAGTTAGTATTTACATATTCACAGGAATCAAGAGCATAATAGCAATCCAAAGCTATCAGGTCAGTAAAAACTTGGTGAAAAGGGAATAAGTCAGGAATCCCTGTTACAAACCAGCCCTTTAATGGTAGATTGAGAGAAGCTCTGGGGATCCCCTTTTCCAAGAACAGTCCCCATAGCAGCATGTGCTGCACTGAAGACACCTTAGCACTCAGCAGGGGTAAGTATCTCTGACCTGTTGGAATAGGTTTTTGGTGTTGAATTTCAGTTTCCTAGGAGTCAGACTGTGTCTTATTCTCTGTAGTCTTGGCAGCAGATGTCAGAGTTCAGATAAACTCTATCCCAGAGCCATCATCCTAGTTGCTCTCTGGTGCTGAGAGACTCTGAGACAACTGGAACATAGGCACCTCCTCGTCTGTGCCTTAAAGGCTTTGCTAATTCAGAGTATTGCTCCTGTACAAACAGAAGGCTTTTGAGGGAACAGTGGGGTTTAGACTCCTGGAATATAGACATTGTAGGTCAACTGTTCTGGCGTTGTGTCAATTCTTGGACAGGATGTGCTGGAAAACATTGTGTTTCCTCCTCAGTAGTACCACTAAGCAGCATATGACTTGCTTTCCGTGTGCAGGCAAGGGCTCTCATAGATGCTTGGCTCTTGCATTGCAGGCTTCAGCGACAGTTGCCATCCCCAAGGAGCATCACCGTTTTGTCATTGGAAAGAATGGCGAGAAGCTGCAGGACCTGGAGCTCAAGACTGCAACCAAAATCCAGATCCCCCGCCCGGATGACCCCAGCAACCAGATCAAGATCACCGGCACTAAAGAAGGGATTGAGAAGGCCCGACACGAGATCCTGCTTATCTCTGCTGAGCAGGTACTTCAGTAGTGTGATCTCTCCTATCAATACCCAAATGGCCATTTTTCATGGTGTATTAGATGCTTGTTGCCACTGTGGCCACAGCCAGTGGCTAATATTGTTAGTCTGAATGGAGACATGCACCATGCCACTGGCTGCACGAGCGCTGCATATTCTGCAGATTCTGTACCTTCTGCACTCTTTTGTCTAGCTCTGAAGTAGATAAACAGTTTCATATTTTGAAGTGAACCACAGCAGGTGCCAGCTGACATATGGCAGGAGATTACAGAGGTGAATATCATAAATCAGCAACAGCAGTATTTGTAGGTGGAAAGGGGTGGAGTCTGCAAACTGAAAAGGGGGCTTGGGCCGGGGTGTCAAGCAAGACAGCATTGGGAATTTAGCTGTGTGTGGCAAAGTTGATAATACTGATGGCAGTTCCCACTGAGGTTTGTTGTGGACCCTTCCAGGATAAGCGTGCTGTGGAGAGGCTGGATGTGGAGAAAGTGTACCACCCCTTCATTGCTGGCCCTTACAACAAGCTGGTGAGTGAGCTCATGCAGGACACAGGGACACGCATCAACATTCCTCCACCCAGCGTTAACAAGACAGAGATAGTCTTCACAGGAGAAAAGGAACAGCTAGCTCAGGCCGTGGCTCGTGTTAAGAAGATCTATGAGGAAAAGGTATGGATGGTCCATAAAGCTTTCCATCTTTCCCCCACCTCCTCACAGCCCCTCTTCCCTTCTTGTTCTGCTTTTGTGCATCCCTCAGTTTCATCCTCCTTGTGTCAACTCTTGCTCAGCAGCCCTTGCAGTACGTGGACCCAGATCTTACCATTTTCTTGCTCAGTAGAGTGGAACTTGGGGTGATTCTGTCAGAGAGGTGACAGATCTCTTGCTTTTCGGTGTCATGGGAATTAGCAGACCACTAAGAGCCTTCTGGGCATGTGTTCACACAGGTGCTACAATGGAAGGAGAGAAGTGTGGCCAGGTGACAGTATCAAAGTTGCAACACAAGTAGAAGTTGCTGAAGAGTGAATTTCACTTCATTTATTTTCCATAGCCAACTTCACTGTGAATATCCTTGTTGTGGGTTGTTAGTCTGTTTTTCCTCATGGTTAGGTCTGTATTTATACCAGTCTGGATTTCAGTAGAGATAATCAACTTACAGCCTAATAGCCTACACAGTGTTGCATTACTGCACTGCCTGGCTCATCTGGGCATTGTGCAAGGTTCAGGGTGTGTATGTGGTCTCTTCCATGCAGTAGGGAGCTTGATACAGAATTTTTATACTTGTCCTGTGAATTTTTGAGAACAGGTCTTTCTGTAGGCCGGGTCCCGAGGATATTTTGGTACTGCAGAATCCCTGTGCTCACCTTTGCTTTGCTGTTTCCTGGGTGCAGAGCTTCACTGCATCTTGTGCCTCTTCCTTTCACTCTTGTCCTTCCCTTCTCCCTTGTGATTGATGCCCCAGTGCCTCTGCTCTTACAGAAAAAGAAGACTACTACCATTGCAGTGGAGGTGAAGAAGTCCCAGCACAAGTATGTCATCGGCCCCAAGGGGAATTCCCTGCAGGAGATCTTGGAGAAAACTGGAGTCTCTGTCGAGATCCCACCCACTGACAGTAGCTCAGAGACGGTGATACTGCGAGGCGAGCCTGAAAAGCTTGGGCAAGCACTGACCGAAGTCTATGCAAAGGTACTGACAGGCCTCCTTTGAAAACCCCATAAAGATACATTTGTGGGCACTGACAGGTTTAGGGGGGTGGTCTCAGTTGGGCTGTCAGAGATGTGGCTTAGAACTCAATACTGAGGGTGCAGCAAAGGAATTAGAATGGAATTTTTGTGAAAGCCTCTTCCAGTCTGTCCATTAAACAGCTTCTCTGTCTCTCAGGCCAACAGTTTTACCGTCTCCTCGGTCTCAGCCCCCTCTTGGCTTCATCGTTTCATCATTGGAAAGAAAGGACAAAACCTGGCCAAAATAACTCAGCAGATGCCAAAGGTATGAATGAGCTGTTAGTTAGCACCCAATGAAGTAGAATATGGTTTAGTTCAGATCAGTCATTGTAGAAGAGAGAAATGTGTTCTAGCATGGATAAAAACGGAGGAAATGACACTAATCTTATAATATTAAGAGGAACTGTAAACTTCTACTGCCTCAAACACTGTTCATCCTATGCTAATCTCAAGGGTTGAGTCCTTCAAAGGAAGCCTTATGTAGTACTATTTGGAGAATTGATGTAGTAGGATACCTGCAATGCTGATTTCAATGAGTCTTCTCCCTGGTGAGTTAGATGGTTTCTAGGGAAAGGTTAGATGAGGAACTTTCCCAAAGCCCTTGCAGTCTCCAGGACAGCACCAAAGCATTACAGTCTAGACACTGTAATATGGCCAGAATTGTAAGTACCCTACTTGTGAAACCATGGGAATGGTGTGTGTACCCGTAGTGGCAGGGATTGATGGTGTAGGCCTCACTAACTGCATTGACCTGTCTTGTGTCTTGGAAAATTCCTATGGGTTTCCTTCCCTTGTGTCTCAAGGTTCACATTGAATTCACTGAAGGAGAAGATAAAATCACTTTGGAAGGACCTACAGAAGATGTGAATGTGGCTCAGGAACAGATTGAAGTCATGGTCAAGGATCTGGTACGTTGGTACTAGTTCTGTACTTAAAAAGAAAGTGGGGGAAGATGGGGCAGCAGAGCACAGGTGAAGTGTAGATCATATCTGTGGGATATCTTTACAGGCTTAACAGATCTTGCAGAAGGCAAGTTATGTGGCAGATGAGTGAAACCCTTAGTTATGAAGCTTGTCCATAGCATTCTTAAAAAATCAGTAGTACATCTTAAGTCTTTTGATTCAGAGAAGGAAGGATTCTCTTTCAATTGCAGCTGGAAAAGCATATAAGTCCCTTGGAATGTTTCACAAGCATGATGCTCTCAGCTCAAATCAGACAAGTGTTCTGTTCTGCTCAATAGCAGGGAAGAGTGCTTGTAACTGGCTGCTGGAGACTCAGTGCCAACACTGGCAGTGGGCAGGCATGTTGGGTCCAAACAGCAACAGAGGGGCCCTGCCCTGCCTAGCCCTGTACAATTCTTTATAGATCAACCGGATGGATTATGCAGAAATCAACATTGACCACAAATTTCACCGACACCTCATTGGCAAGAATGGAGCTAACAGTAAGTGGGGTGCCTTTCTAATCCTTCCTGTGTTCAGACTTCCTGTGTTTAGTTGATCGTATCATGGCTCTGCAGCTCATTCAGGGTGCTGTCCTCCATCCCATTGCCTCTGCTCTTCTGGAATGAGGTTGGCACAAGGAGATAAATGGGCAGTGAGGCCTTGGCATGTGTGAAGAGTCTTGGAAAGTTGAACAGATTGCTTTGCCATATTCTGGAGGAATTTTTTGGGCGGGGGAAGAGGGGATGGCGGGGGATTGGAGAATTCTCTTTTCTCTTTTTTTCAAGTTCGTCTATATGAATTGCATTTTAGCAGTCCATTGGGGGTGATCGAAATCTGCTTGGTGAGTTTCTCCCCAAAAAAGAATTTGGGTTTAGAAATAAATGAGCATTTTGTGGTCTACATGTGGTGCCGTTTGGGGAAGAAAGAGATACCTCAGTCTGGGGAGTGAACTAGATGCCACAGTATTTATTTGTACAGATTCTTGCGTGGCATGGATCTGCTCTCGCTGAACCCCAGGGTGAAGAGGCACTTTCCCCTGGTTCAACCCACTCCTCTTCCTTCTCCTCAGAGGCTGATTTACTTCTTAAAGAGCCTCTAAGCAGTGATAGTCAAGGTGCCTTGCTTCCAAATCTTGGACTAGCAGAGTGTGTCACCATAGCCCTTGCCTTGCAGTTAACAGGATTAAAGACCTCTATAAGGTGTCTGTGCGTATTCCTCCGGACAATGAGAAGAGCAACCTGATCAGAATTGAAGGAGATCCACAGGGGGTCCAACAGGCCAAGAAAGAGCTGCTGGAACTCGCTTCCCGTATGGTTAGTGGGATGTGATGCTTGGGAGGCTGCAGAGTTTGGGCTCTTAGGTTCCTTAGTAACCTTCTGGTGCAGGTGTGTCCCCCTAGCCTACTGAGCACTTGGATCTCACGACAAGTGCAACTTCCTCTATTCCCTTGGATCCCCTTTTCTGTCAAATCAGTGAATTATGTCTGAGGGAGAAAAGAGGGATAATGCTGGCCAGTAAACTGTCAGGCAGCAAAATGGTAATTACAAGTATGTGACTCTCCTGCTGAACACTCTGTGTAAACTCTTTTCCACAGGAAAATGAACGCACCAAGGACCTAATCATTGAACAGAAATTCCACCGGACCATCATTGGGCAGAAGGGTGAGCGGATTCGGGAAATCCGGGAGAAATTCCCAGAGGTAAGGCTTTCTAGGAGGTGAGGAATCCAGAAAGGATGTTTCCTACTTGGGTAGTAGACACATTGTCACTAAAGTCATAAATTTAGTGTCTCTGGAAGTATGAGAAACATGTAGCTGATATGTGTCTGCTCATACACCTAATACCTATGAGAAGATGGTTCTTTTGGCCAGAGACTGCTAACATGGTTAGCCTCTTCCAAAAGGGACAGGGGATGTGCAGGATCTCCCCAACCTTTGCACATGCCTGACACAATTCTTGTATTTGCCTGAGTTGACTCTAAATTACCATCTCTTGCAGGTTATCATCAACTTCCCAGATCCAGCACACAAGAGTGACATCGTCCAACTCAGAGGTCCCAAAAACGAGGTGGAGAAGTGCACCAAGTACATGCAAAAGATGGTCGCAGACCTGGTGAGGGAAACTTCAGTCTGCTGTTCTGTCCCCCATGCCTGGATAACCCTGTATTAGAGCAGAGTTGTAGTGGCTTGGCTAGGGCTGGCACACCTCAAGATGAGGAAGCTGTGGACATTGTTCTGTCTGGATGGGGGCAGGTGGGTAATAGCTGTTATTTAAGGGCCATAGGAGAAGGTACCTGCCTTTGCTTCTTCTTGCAAGTCTCTCATATAGAGAATTCTTTGGGTCTGAGCCTTTTGTCAAAAGCTTGTTTATCAGATTCTTGGGTTGGGGGCTCAATTGCCATGACAGTGTAGTCCTGAATTCTCCCTTCCTTTCTCCCTTAGGTTGAAAACAGCTTTTCCATTTCTGTTCCCATCTTCAAACAATTCCACAAGAACATCATAGGGAAAGGAGGTGCCAACATCAAGAAGGTAAGATATCTTTCCTGTCTCTAGTGCTCATTGTGGTCACTGCCTGTGGTGAAATCTCACTGGCCTCTCCTTGCTCATTGGTGATGTAAAATGAAACCTCTGAGGCCTTTTTTTCTGACATGGGACACCTCTCAAATGATTTTGTTGGGTTTTTTTCTTTTGTGGCAGATCCGTGAAGAAAGCAACACCAAAATTGATCTCCCGGCAGAGAACAGCAACTCGGAGACAATTGTTATCACAGGCAAGAAAGCAAACTGTGAGGCTGCTCGCCACAGAATTCTGGCCATCCAGAAGGAACTGGTAAGTGAAACAATTGGCCTGTGGCAGACAAGAGACTTGAAAATATAAATTTAGGAGATATAAATATAGAAGTGCTTGTAGTGGGGGTGGGCAGGGAGAAGGCAAATGTGGGTGTCAGTGTGCTCTTGAGTGAAGTTTTTGGCTGCTCACGTGTTAGGAGTGGCCAGTCTCAATTCCCTCTGGTCAGGCATTTCTTACACACAGCTCTGTAAAGCTCCTGGCAATGTGGGAGTTACAGGGAAAGCAGAGTGGGTGCATCCACAATGCTACAGCTGGGCTGACACCCCATACTGTCCTCCCTTAGGCCAACATCACAGAAGTGGAGGTCTCTATTCCTTCCAAACTGCACAATTCCCTCATTGGCGCCAAAGGCCGCTTCATCCGCTCCATCATGGAGGAGTGTGGTGGAGTCCACATCCACTTCCCCACCGAGGGCTCTGGCAGTGACACCGTGACCATCAGGGGTCCAGCCCAAGATGTGGAGAAAGCCAAGAAACAGCTGCTGCATCTGGCAGAGGAGAAGGTGAGCCTTGTCTCATAGGGGAAGGAGCAGGTTGGTTTGGCCAGCTGTTTCTCTTGGGGGGTTGAAGTGATTCCCTTTGCCTGCTGGGAAGCTTCTAGCATCAGACAGACAAATCATCTTTTGCGGGATTTGAGTACAGATTGGATGATTAAAAGAATGCTACGCTTCCATCCTTGTGACAGGGGTCTTCTGCCTGTCATGGGTCAAATAACTGGCTGTAATGCTTCTCTGCCCAGGCTGGCAACATACTCAAAGAGTTAATGCTCCCTGCTCTTGTGGCTTGAATGTGCTTGGGTATCCACACTTCTCCTAAACAGATTCTGCAGATGACCTTCATTGTTTTCTTGATCTGAATTTCACTTCCAGTTCTTCTATTTCACTATATGTATCCAGGTTTGAGGACTTCTTGTTACAAGACGTTGCACTGAGCTCTGGTTGACTGACTGATCATTTTAATAGCAAAAGCCCCTGTGGAGGGTCAGCATGTGAACATGTTCTCCATGTGAATTGGTTGGTTGTCTCTGTGGCCTGGCTTGCAGCAGTCACTTAGCAAATGGTAGTGCTGCCTTTTGTGAGGGTCAGACTCTTCTTCTAGGGAAGTCACTGTTCGTATTTTCACTGGTCATGCTGAGTGTACAGTTACTTTTTCAGCCCCAAGAATGTCCTTAGGGTAACATTTTTAATGTAAGACATTGTATACCTTTTTTACTTCAACAGCATGCTGCATCTGCCCTGCTCTTGCAACATTATGTATGTGGGTGCAGGCAACACACCCACATGCTTACTGTTGATGCTGATGGATATTTTCTCTGTATTGACATGTCCCATGTGTCTCTGGCTTCTTTCAGCAAACAAAGAGCTACACCGTGGACCTCCGTGCAAAGCCAGAGTACCACAAATTCCTTATTGGTAAGGGTGGTGGCAACATCCGTAAGGTGCGTGACAACACTGGGGCCCGCATCATCTTCCCCACCTCTGAGGACAAAGATCAGGAGCTAATTACTATCATGGGAACAGAGGAGGCTGTCAAAGAGGCACAGAAGGAGCTGGAGGCCCTCATCAAGAACTTGGTATGATCTGCTTTCTCTACTTTACTGCCTCTCACTGTAGCAAGATGTAACAAGTCAGTGTTGGAGGACTTGCTTGTCCTAACACCACTTGCTGCCCCTCCTGGGAGCTCAGGAAGATCCTTCTTGTTGTTCCTTGTTGGAGCGAGTTTGCAAGCAGATTGCTGTTGAGTGTAGCTATCTCATGCTTATCACCAGGACAGGCAGGGCTGACTAGCTGTCATCTGTTGGCAGGATAACGTGGTTGAAGACTCCATGGTGGTTGACCCCAAGCACCACCGCCACTTTGTCATCCGGAGAGGACAAGTTCTGCGCGAGATAGCGGATGAATATGGTGGTGTGATGGTCAGCTTCCCACGCTCTGGCACCCAGAGTGATAAGGTCACACTCAAGGGAGCCAAGGACTGTGTGGAGGCAGCCAAGAAACGCATCCAGGAGATCATCGAGGACCTGGTATGTTGCAGAAAAGCTATTTCTTCTGTACTTTGTTACTTTGGCAGTGCCCTCCTTGAGAGGCACTCATAAGGCCAAGCCTTATGAGAACAAGTCCCATGATAGTTCTGGGACTTGAACCTTTGCTGTCACCATATAGGGTCTGCAGACTTTAGATCCCAGCCTGGGGAGGGGCAGCTGGCTCCAAAATGGCAATGCTGTATGAAGGAGTTGTCTCCTCTGACCATCTTCTTGGTCTTTAGGGGTGGAAGTAGAAGACCACTTCTTGATGTACATCTAGATGTTAAAAGACAAGCCTTCCAGTGCTTCTCCGTGCCTGGCCTTGGGCAGTGGTTGCTTTCTAGGGTTTCCTATGCTGTTAGTATTGGCTTTTGGGAGCAGCCAACTGTCAAACCTGTTGTATCCCTTCCTCTCTTCCTTCCTCTTTTTTCCTTTCTTTTAATATTTCCTCCTCTTCAGGGTAATAAAGAGCTTGAGCTTTGCTCCTGGAAGCCTTTAACATCCTGGCTTCTAGGCAGCCTTCTTTAAATCCCTCTGCTAACTTCTCAAAGAGTGGAAAGATTCTAGGAAAATTTTTTTATCTTTTCTGACTCCTCTCTGTGTCCATTTTGGATTTCATCCTGCACAAGCATCCTGTTTTCTGGTATGGAAGGGGCTACATTGCAACAGAGCAACTCTGCTTTCCCACAGGAAGCTCAAGTGACAATCGAGTGCACCATCCCACAGAAGTTCCACCGCTCCATTATGGGTCCCAAAGGATCCCGGATCCAGCAGATCACCCGGGACTATGGTGTCCAGATCAAATTCCCTGACAGGGAGGAGAACCCAGGTACACCTACGGATGCATCTTCTCATGGTAGTTGGGATGATGAAATAAGTGTAGTGTGCTTGCCCTCCATACCAGTTGACATGTTCTACTTAAAATCTGTGGAGAACTGCTCCCTGGTGTTCCTGCAGTGTCCTTGAATCTGGGCTAAGCATCAACCTTCCCCTCTCAGGAAGAGGGGACAGTTTTAGGAGGTCAAACTGTGGACCTGGGTGTTGTGGGTGTGTTGTCACTGCAGAGTGCAGGCAGTATGAGGACCTAGCCCGGTAAAAAGGGCTCTACAAACTTACCGAGGTCTCTCTGAGCTCTCATTGCTGGCTGAACCTGAGGATCTGGAGGTGGGGAGATGATGAACAAGGAGGGGGCTCTGTGCATTGAACACAAGACTTTCCATGTTTCCAGCTCCTGTTGCAGATCCAGCTGTGCAGGAGAATGGTGAGGAAGGTGGGGAAGGCAAAGATGGGAAGGACACAGATCCCAGCTCTCCGAAGAAGTGCGATATCATCATCATCTCAGGCCGCAGGGAGAAGTGCGAGGCAGCAAAAGAGGCTCTGCAGGTGTGTGGCTTTCTCAGCCCCTTACCCTGTTAAGACAGTGATGCCTGGGTGTAAGCTTTGGTGCTGGTAGTAAAAGCTGGTCAGTACAGGGTGCAATGCAGGTGGTCAGTGGTGCTGGCTGTACAGGGGATCTGCACTGCTCAACACAAGCCCCTTTGCTCTATGACTTAGCCTGGCAGCTTGAATCATGGTATACCTTGCATGACCTTGCAATTGCTAGAGCTTGTAGGCAGCCCCAAGTTATTTCCCATAAAAGCATGACTTTCTGTTTTTATGGAGCATAGCTGGAAAGAGGAGGAGTTTGACTGAGGCTGAGTCATTCCAGCTTCAGCAGACCCTGCTGTGCTCTTGTAGTGATATTTTCCAGGTCTCTGCTAGCCTTGGAAAATGCCAAGGCTATGAAAATAGCCTGTCCCACAAACTGAGTTTGAGTGCTTCTTTGGAAAACATGCTTCAGGACACAACAGGTCATCTTAGTGTTCTCAGCTGTTCTCTCTTCCTGTGGAGTTTGTATCCTGACTACAAGGGACTGTACCTTAGTTCAGCAAATGTTCTTTTGAGCAAGTATACAGCAAGCTGGAAGACAGAGAAGTCTTTCCACTGGTAAACTGTGCTCCATTCCCTGCAGGCTCTGGTTCCTGTTACCATCGAGGTGGAAGTTCCCTTTGATCTTCACCGTTATATCATTGGCCAGAAAGGAAGTGGGATCCGCAAAATGATGGATGAGTTTGAAGTAAGTTGTTGCCTTTCCTTCCATCTTTATCCTGAAGAATGTGTAAGTGACCATGTTTAGGGTGGTGACAGTCAGTTGCAACATACTCAGGTCTGTCACAGCTTGACTGTAGAATCAAGGCTCTGTAATAGGAAGCTGATCCCTGTGTGATTTGGTCCCTGGCTACAGGGCTCACCAGGTCTCATGCTGAAGCTGTATGATCAGTGTTTATTTTGTGAGTGTTGCATGACTTGTTTGGTCATCTGCAGGGATTCCTCACCAGTGAGAGGATTGTTTTCCTCCTGGACCATGAGAAACAGCACTGCTGTGCCTGCCCTTTCAGGAGAAAAATTTCCCAGAGCCAACAGGGCCTCCCAGGGCCGATGCACGTTGGCTGCAGACAGTGCTGTTGAACCTGTATTTGTTTCCTGGCCTCTCTGGGCTGGTGCAGGGGCTGCTGGGGGCTGAAGCCCTGCAGCAAAGCAGCCTGATAATGGCTGGATGAACAGAGTTCTGTTCACAAACTATCTAGAACTGGTCCCAGGCAACTGACTCTGGGTGGCCTGGTTTGATGACCTCCAGAGGTCCTTTCCAACCTCAGCCATTCTGTGGTTTTCAGGCTGCCTGGGTGGGAGCTGGTCTTGGTGGCCGGGGAGACCAGTGAGTTGGCAACCTGGAGTGAGAGAGGCATCACAAGTGATACAGAACAAGCAGTGATACAAAATGCTAATCACTACTTATTGCTCAGGTGAACATCCAGGTGCCTGCTCCTGAGCTGCAGTCAGATATCATCACCATCACTGGGCTGGCTACCAACCTGGACCGTGCCAAGGCCGGGCTGCTGGAAAGAGTGAAGGAACTGCAAGCTGAACAAGAGGATCGGGTAAGGCCTGTGCCTCTTCTTCCTTCCAGTCAAGCATGGCTCTACCCTCTGGGCACAGACTCCTGGAACCCCTTGCCTTTTAAGACCATCCTTAGCTGCTCTGTGGGTGTGGAATGCTCCTAAGTGAGTTAACATGAGCTGATGGGAGAGTTTAGGGATGTAACTTTGGACTGTCCAGGTCTCTCTCACACCTTCACGTACCTTCAAGACACTGCTGGGTGGGAACCTCACTGGGCTGAGAGTCTCTCTGTACCTATCCTCCCTGAATCCTTACCACAGCTCTGAATAAATAGGTGAGAGATGAATTGAGTGGTTGTTTGCTGTTTGTAATTTCCCACTGAACTTGGGGAAAGCACAAGGCTCCAGCAGATAGCTTGGGTGCTCTGCTGTAACCATGTACACACCCAAGCATGGCCCTGCAGAGTATGTTCCATGGATCTTGAAGTCAGAAGGAAATGGTGGGACTTAAATGGATGTCACTGGGCCAGCCGTGGTCTGTTCCCTGCTCTCACTCTGCTTCTCCTGTTCAGGCCTTGCGAAGCTTCAAGCTGACAGTCACTGTGGATCCCAAGTATCACCCTAAAATCATTGGGCGGAAGGGAGCAGTGATCACCCAGATACGCACAGAGCATGAGGTCAACATCCAGTTCCCCGACAAGGATGATGAAAGCCAGGTGAGAGATCAGAGGGAGTACAAGGATGAGTGGTGGTTGTCCCTGAGCATCTTCTTGAGAGCTCTCGACTCTCTCCACTGCCTTTGCACAAGGTGGATGGTAAAAGGCATTAGCAGGAAGAAGGCTTGCTCAGCTGCTTGTGAGCCTGGTCTTTCAACACATGTCCCTGTGCCCCAGGCCCAAGACCAGATCACCATCACTGGCTATGAAAAGAATGCTGAGGCTGCCCGGGATGCCATCATGAAGATTGTCGGGGAGCTGGAGCAGATGATTTCTGAGGACGTGACCCTGGACCATCGTGTTCACGCACGCATCATTGGTGCACGTGGTAAAGCCATCCGCAAAATCATGGATGAATTCAAGGTGAGTGTCGGGGCGAAGCAGCTTAAGTCAGGCTGGGCCTGGGCAGTCACTTGCTCCTGTGGGTTAAAGAACTTGGTACCAGCCTGGTGCTGAATTCTGGAACCTGAAGTTCACATCTTGTGGTCCCTGTGTCTTGTGCTTGTTGAGCACCTTCAGCTGGAACAGACACAAAAGAAAGCCAGTGCTGCCCTGCTCACCTCCAACTGTGTTCCCACCAGCATATGAGCAGCATCCCTGCACCATGGCACCATGGTATGCCTGGGGTGTCTGGGCTGTCTGGACACCACACCCAGACACCAGCTGAAGCATCCCCACACTACCCCAGCTCTGAGTCACATTCTGCTGGGAGCTGATCTGGGAGCTTTTCCTTTTTTGCTGGAATCCAGCCAGAAGAGGAACCTGAGAATGCTTCCTTGTTGCTCTGGATTAGCCCTGCAAGCAGCACTGAGCTCTGTCCCTCTCTGCAGTTCTTTTGTTGGGTGACAAAAAAGGCAGAGTCCCAGCTGGTCTTCAGAGAGAGGAGGAGCTGTAGGTCAGCTACACTGATTACTGAAGTGGGCAGCCAAGCCTCTTGCTGGGGGGCTCTGTGAAGAGGCTGTGCCCAAACCTCCTCAGCTACTTGAGCTTAACTCAAGAAATTCCTCTGGAGTTCTAGGCCACTGTTGATTCCCTTGACTTTGGGAATCAGGGCATACTCTCAGGGCTTCTGATGCAGCAAAGTTGGCTGGTGTGGGAAGGACAGGGATCTCTGCCCTGACAGCATGTGGCATCAGCAGCAGGCTTTACTGCAGGGTCAGCAGTGAATGTGAATCCAGAGGGGTGGGGTTTTGGAAACTTGGATCTCGGCTGGACTCAGTTGTTGAAACAAGCTGGTTGGTTCCCAAATGAGCAGCCTTTGGGTTTGGTCCTGTCTTGTGCAGCCTTTCAACACCCATCTGGAAGGCAGGCTGTGAGAGAGCACATGCCCTGGGGTTGTGCTGTTTTTAATAACCAACAGGGAACTAAACTCCAAATAAGCCACTCCCTTTCCCCTGCCCCTTCCGATATTGAAGGGACAATAAGGAGAGGTTATGAGTTGAAATAACAATGTACTAAAATAACAGTAACAACAGCAGTATTAATAGCAAAAAGTACACAAAAAGAAGGTGCCCTACCCACAAAAGGGCATTCACCACTGAGAACAAAAAAAAACCCACTTCCTGAAAATAGCACTGCCTGCATGGTCTCCAAACAAAGGCAATATGGCAAGGAGAGCTCCCACAGCTTAATGTTCTCCCTAACACCAGTGTGAAAACAACTGAGAAATAGGACAAAACAAACCCCTCGAAAGCTACATCCTCCCCATTGTGCTGCCTGTTTCTTTACCTGTCTCAGTTGTGTGCAGCCATCTCCTGCACCGGCTTGACTCCATTTGACACACCTGGTTTGGGGCTCCCCACGGGTGCTTCTGCTCCACTGGTGTCAGGGTTGTCACTCCACTGGGCTTGAAGGAACGGAAAAGGGGCCAGTGATGGTGGAGAAGGGGCTGAGGCTGCCAGCTGATCTTGACATCTCTGGAGAGAGCCAGGCAGGATGGTGAACTTCCAGTTTTTGCCACTCAGCTTTTTCTGCCAAAACTACGCCCCCAGAGATGGCATGGGTGGTATGGAATAAACAGCACTAAAAACTCCATCCCCTTTCTCCATAACCAGCACAGGGGTGTACTAGGCCAGCTCCATAAAGAGACCAGATTACTCAGTGTCAGACACAGAAAGGTCATTGTGCTTCATGCTGATGGTGGCTCAGTGGTGAAAAGGCTTGTAACAGTGCAAAGACACTGTCTGGAAGTGCCATCAGTCTCCTGCCTCTCCTGCAGGGGCTGCCCAGAAATCAGCGAGCCTCTGAGAGTGAGAGCAGTAGGGGGTGCTTGAAAGACTGTTCTGCTTTCCTTCATGGGAAACTGGTCAAGTTTTGGAGCAGGTATATTCCTGCTCACCCCCCAGTCAGTGTCTCAGCTTTGGAGGTCCTAAACAGACCTGTGGCTGTTAACAGCCAGTGATCAAGGTATCAGTGACAGTGATTTGTGAATCTTGGTGATGAGGGTCCATGGGGAGTCTGTGGCCTTTCAAATGTGCAGGTGTCCTGTTTTCTTTGTTGCAGGTGGATATTCGCTTTCCCCAGAGTGGAGCTCCTGACCCCAACTGCGTGACTGTGACAGGACTCCCTGAGAATGTGGAAGAAGCTATCGATCACATCCTGAACTTAGAGGAGGAATATGTAAGTGTTCAGCAAATCTGTGCAGGGGCTTAGCAAGAATTTCCCCTCTCACAGAGTTGGATGTCTGGAGCATCTCCATGTGGTATTTTCTTCCACTGCATTGGAGAACTTGAGCCCTGTGCCAGTGGCAGTCAGCCCCCATCTGCAGCTGTCCCTCAAACCAGCTGGACTGCCCCCTCTGTCCAGAAGAGGATAGTGAATGAGAATACTGCAATAACCCAGCATGAGTTGTGGCCCCTCAGACTAGTGCAAAAACACTGTATTCAGTAATGATAAAACAGCCTGGTGAGCTTGGACAGGTTGCAGCATGGTGAGGTGGAGGGTGGGTATGTTACATCAGTTTGAGGAGTTATCCAGATCCTCCCTTACTGGTTGTTTTACTGCAGCTTGCAGATGTGGTGGACAATGAGGCAATGCAGGTGTACATGAAGCCCTCCTCACATGAAGAGTCCAAGGCTCCATCCAAGGGCTTTGTGGTGAGAGATGCCCCCTGGGCCACTGTCAACAATGAGAAGGTGAGTGAGTGCTGCTTCTGCTGGGGGCACAGGGCATGGGGACCCTTCTCTCTGGGCTGGGGACACAGAGCACTCTCTCTCCTTGGTGACAGAGAAAGCAGGGAAGGGCCCTCCTCTTTGTGGCTTGTGCACATTGATCACAGGCCTGGGCTCTCCTCTCCAGCTTTCAAAGCCCACTCTGGCTACCCCACTGTGAAGCTGTTGGGGAATGGGGGATCCTTACCAGAAAGTGTCCTGCCAGGTTGCTTTGTTTTCAGGAGTAGAGACAGGGTCCTGGGACTTGAGACTTTTCTGCTGCAGCACAGAGCTGGCTCAGTGTTTGCAGCTATGAGTTGGAACATGTGGCAGCTCATCCTCAGCTGCCCTGACACTGCTGCAGGACTGGCCTGACCCTGCTCCAGTGGCCCAGTTACTGAGCTGGGACCTCTGGAGGCCTTGCACCTATCTGCACCCTCCCTGATGTCATCCCTAGATGGCTTGACCCTCCACCCTGGGCAGTCCTGATGCCACAGTGATCCTTTCCGTCCCTCCCCCTTTGTCTCTGCTTGTGGGACATCAGTGGTACTGCTTAGCTCAGGGCCTCACTTTGTAGGTTCACAGCAGGGCAGGAGCTTAACTTGTTCCCTTTTTGTTTGCTCTAGGCCCCTGATATGAGCAGTTCTGAAGACTTCCCCAGCTTTGGGGCTCAAGTGGCCCCCAAGACTCTTCCCTGGGGACCCAAACGATAATGACCTGGAAGCAGAAACTCCTCCAGCCCGCTGACCTGACACTAACCTGCCACAAATACTTCCTGTCTGAAATCTGACCCAGTGGCTGGAGCACAAGTCAATTGCCCCAAGAGGTCTCCTAATGGTGTCTGGAGTGCTAGACCCCATCCTGCTCCCCTCAGCTATCACTGTGGCTAGGACCCACCCTCATCTCTTGATGGATATTCTTTCCTTCTTTGGAATAAGGCTTCCACTCAGATTCAAACACTAAGTGTGTGTGTTTTTGTTAGAAACTTCATAATTGACTCCAAGTGGCTAAGATTTGCAGCTTCCCAAGCGCTAGCAGAGCAATCTGCTCTCTTGAGCATGTCTGACTAGGCATTCTCGCCTTCATTAGGAGACCTCCTTTACTGTGGCTAGGAATCTACTTCCTGTCTCATGACCTCAGGAAATAAATTTCCTTGACTTTCTAAAGCCAAAACGTTTGCCCTCTTTCCTTTGTGTTTATCCCAGGCCTTACTTTACACCTTTGTAGAGTGCAATCAACTTTTTTTTTCCTTTTAACTGCCAAAAATTCATTTAGTGGTAATAGCTGACTGTGGGGAGAGCTTAAAATAATCGAAAAGGTCAGAAACTTGCTTTTTAAAGAAACAAAACCTTCAATAGGTTGTAGAGGCAGCAGAGATGGAACAACATTATGGCTACCCTGGTCAGAAAAGCACCTGTGAGCGCAGAAAGCGTGCGCCCCTGCGCCACACCAAGCACAGCCCCAGCCTGCACACATGACCAGTCTTCCAGTGCTTGATGGCAGACCCCGCTCCTCGTTCCCCATTGTCTCTCCTTCCCCTTTCCCAGCAGCGTGAGCAGGCATGAGAGCCAGCAAATGGCAGTGTGACCAAATGGGACAGATTTGGGTTGGCAGAGGTCACTGCAGTGGCAGGGCTCAGGAGCAGCTGGTGGGACGCACAGCCTGGAGAAGCTGTAGTCCCCTGCTGGTGCTGCAGCAGCTCAGCGTGAGTGGCAGTGACACCATTCCTATTGCCTTCTTTCTACCTCAGACGTCAGTATGATGGGGGCCTCTCACTGGTCGTGGGTGAGCAGCTGTTCCAACTATTACCTGGGCAGCCAGAGCAGAAGCATAGAGGGGAAGCAAGGGGAGCCTTGTGTCTCTGCGTGGCTTGTTGGAGCTAGTCCAGAGGGAAGCTGAGGCAGGCTGTGAATCCATGGGACTGCGCGCTGAGCTAGCACAGAGCTCAGCCCCAGGGCCACAAGCACAGCCATGCTGCAGCCCTTGGCTGCAGTGGTTGTGTGAATCAGGCTTCTGCTCTGCCAGCACTGGGGGGTGATGGGTAGGCTCAGCCTTCCCGAGGCCTCCATCATACGGCGGTAGAAGGTGATACGTGCTCTCTGCTCGGGGCTGCTTGTACCTGAGCCCTGCCATGGCTTGCTTGAAGAGGGCTGTGTCCAAGCTCCTCCAGCCAGTAAGAGGAAAACCACGTCTTTGTGAAGGGAGGCATGGAGCACGGGGGTTTTGTGGGCCCCTCCTCCCCTGCCTCAGTCCTACAGAGCTTGTAGTCCGAGCCATTCCTCTATCCCAGCTGCTTCAGCTCTTGAACACGCACGAGTCCCTAGCCTCTCTTCTCTACTGCTGCTGACGGGGCAAAACTCTGGCAGGCTGAGCTTAGCCTTCGTCTTTCACTCCGTGGGGCAGGCCGAACATGCTGACGCTTTTCCCTCCCACGCCAGCTCTTCTTGGCAGAGACTGCTATGCAGAAGTCAAATCAAAACCTCACAGTGCTCTCCTTTAAGTCTGAGAACCAAGTGAAACAAACCATAGCCCGTTGCAGGGTGTCTGGTTGCCCTTGAAGGGCAGGGTGGCCTTGCCTCCAGCATGGGAGACAAGGAGGGGTCAGACAGAAGTAGGGTGATACCTCCCCATCTGCATCTGTCAGAAAATGGTTAATAACTCTTGTAGCTTAGGTCTGTCCTTTGTCACCAAGTGTACCATCCCCTCCTCCTCTTTATGCCCCCGTGCCCTCACCAGTTGCACAGCAAGACTTGAGTTACATCCGGGACAAACACGGCCATGGGCTCGTGCCCCACAGCCCGACCCTCCACTATAAAGAAGGTCATGAAGTGATTGTACCTAGTACTGTCCCCCCACCACCCTCCTTCTGCAGCAGAGTGTGGCATGTGTCCATTTCCTCTCTTTGACGTCTTCCATATTGTACGTTTCCATAGCAATGATCCCTTGGCCTTAACTTTGGAATTTGGAGACTATATGCAAACATGTAAAAAGGCTCATGAGTATGGATGACACTGGAATTTTATAAATTCTAAAATAAAACCTGAAACAGCTTGGAGTGTGGTGGGTATTATTTCTGCTGGTGGGGTGAGATCCAAGGCAGCCCATGCTGGGCCAGGTTTAGCCTGGGCTGAGGAGTTCCAGCTTGCACACCTGAACCCTCTGCTGTGGCCATGCCCTTCATGGGGTGGGACTCACATGGCAAGCCTGGGCCAAGGGATGAGGTAAGGACAGAGGAGGAGGCTACACCCTCTTTCTAGGGAGGCATCAATCTGCTTGCACTCAGGCAGGTGGTGTCAGGACACTGCCAGCTTAGGGGGACAAGAGGGAGGCACTGGCCACCCTCCCTCTTGCTCAGCTGCTCTACAGCCAGAGCATCTCATCTGCCTTCAGCAACTGGGACCACCCTGACTCCCTCCCTGCCAGGGTGTGTACACAATGAGGGAGTCACCATGCTGTAATGCCAGTGAGCTGGGACAGACACCCAGAGTCAGCTGCAACCCTCTCCACCTTCAGCAACAGCTGTCCCCAAATGCCCGGGTGCCAGGCAGGCAGTGAGGGGTGCAGCACATCTGCTGGCCCAGGAGGAGCTGCTCAGCAGCTCCTCTGTCCCGGCACTGTGCCCTGGGCATGCTGTGGCACTCAGCTACTGGTGAGCTGCTCGATTTCCTAGTCCCTGCCTGCAGCTTGATCTGTGACCCTTCTTGTCTCCCATCTTTCCAAAAGGACCTGAACCACAGAAACGTGGAGCTGGCGTTTTTCCTAGCAGGAGTGGCCACAACCGCTTCCAGGGCTGCCTTCCTGTTTGCCTGTGCCTTGATGCAAGTGTAGAGCAAAAAAAGGCTTTAAAAGGAGAAGGCAGAGGACCTTGTTCAGCCAGAGCCTCTTTGGCCAGGTACTGTCACACTTCACCTTAATCTCCACAGCCTCAGGAATGTCGGGTACCAGCCACGCAATCACACATCCAATGAAGAAAACTGAAAATGGATGGGAGGTGCAGGTTGGCTGTAGTGGCAGGTCCTCACGCCCTGCCCCAGCCCCACACCCTGGGCCACCCACCCAGGCTAGGCAGCTGGTACCTTGAACATGGTGATGGGCAGGAGCTGCCAGTGAGTCAAGGTGAGGTTGCCATCCTGGTCCCCCGAACACTGTATCTCTGGGAGCAAAGTGTAGCAGTTGCTGACTCTCTCTGCTTCTTGGCAGGCAACCCCGCTCCCAGCCTGGCATGCCAGAACACAGCAGAACCAGCTCTTGGCCAATCTCTGCTGGGACCTCGTTGCAAGACTGAGTGTGTGCTGAACATGCCTACACATGGAGTAATGTGGGGGTCACTTGCCAGCATCCTAGAGGGAGGCTCAGTATTGAAGACAACTTATAGCTGGCTGAAGCTGTCAGCTCCCAGATCCTATGGCCAGAGACTGTAGGGGCCCTACTGGGGGAGGCAAGAGTTGAGCAAGGGGCTGGTCAGGAGTCGGGGCTCAGCAGCTTCCCTGGAGCCAGCAGGGTCTGTTGTCACTGAACAGACAGTCCGTTCCCATCTCACACCCCCTAAAGGGTCCAGGATCTCATAGAGCTGCCAGGGCAACATCAGGAGAGGTGAGGAGGGATGCAGTCATCCCTCATGATGCGGAGAAGTGTGGCTACCATCAGTTGCCCTTTTGGCTATAAGCTCCAATCCTGATTCCTAGATGCCAAGTGGCAGGAGGAGGGTGTCCCCCCAAGTCTTTTAACTCCCTCTGGAGTTGTTGGAACACAGTGACTCAGTATGAGACCTTTGAGACCATGACAACACACCCCCTCACAGCACCCTCAGACCCTGCAGCCCACCCGGGACTGGGGAAGAGAATCCACAGCACACCCTGGTGCTCACAATTTGGTGACACTGGGTGGTGGATAAGGTGTCCTGCTCATCACTCTCCAGGAGCCTGGAGGGGTGTGAAGGAGCAGCTCAGCAGAGTCCAGTGTTCAGCAGAGAGGTGCAGTCCCCACTCACCTTTGTGCCCACCAGCTGAGGACTCCCCTGACGTGGTGTCTTCTGGGGAGCTCACCAGTGCAGCTGGATGGCCTTGAAGAGGTCTGGTAGCAGGTCAGAAGCCTCTTGGGCTGTTAGGTAGGGCCTTTAGGTGCCCAGCCACTGCAGCATGCTGGTTGACCAGTTGGAGGTCTGTCTGGGCAACCAGACAGCAGCCAAGCCAGGGAGGAATAGTTATGCCAAATGTGGAACCTGCTTTTCAGGGGCCAGGGAAAGAGGGGATGGGACTGTGGAGGAGAAGTGCAGAAGCAGAATGAAGTGTGATCCCATAACTGTCCATGGCACAAGAGTGGTGACTGGGAAGTGCTGGGGCCACTGGAAAGCAAGAAGGCTGCAAACCCCATTGGAGTCACACAGAAACCCAGCCTGTCATGCAGAGTGGACACCCAGGAATGCTGGGGACACTGTTCCCTGACCCCACCAGCTCAGACACCTGCAGTGGCATACAGCACTGGAGCTCCTTGGTGCAGTAGCCAAGGACCTTCTTCTCCATACGGGCCATGTGCTGTGGGGAGAAGGGAATCCCAGCAGTGATGAAGCTGCTGGCACCAGTACAGGTCTCTGTGGGAGGCACTGGGGTGACTCCGTGCTGGTGTGGATGAGCCTAGTAGAGCTGACCCATGGAGATGAGCACAAGTACATCCCACCCCTGCACAAGCCCTGGCTCCCCTCCTGTGAGAGGCTCCCATGACAGGGCACATCCTCCCCCTGACCCCACAATGCACAGGTCAAAGCTGTTGTTACCTCAGGGGGATAGAAATTTGGGATCAGATCCCCGGGTACTTTTTCCATGTGTATGCCAGCAGCACGAAACTTGTCTAGAAATTTCTTCTGCGAGGCCCTGCAGATGGCAGCAGATCTCACCTGCACGTCCCTGTTCTCACAGCTGTCCTGCTCCCTGCTCAGCTCCCAGGGGATGGTTTCCCACCCCAGGACAAGGGCTGAGTCAAGGAAAGGGATCTCATGATGGGTCACAAAGCTGTCTCTAATCTGTGTGTCCCTCTCCTGCAGGACTTGATGCTCTCATTGTCTTGTGAGCAAAATGAGATGAGGGAAGGATGGAAGGGGCTCCTGCCACCCTACTTGGGTGTTTCTAGCACAGGAGGCAGGAAGCTGGGACACTATTAACATGAGTAAGGACAGCACCTGTCTTTTGAAAGGGAAAGGCTGAAGCACCTGAGCAGGACAGTGCCTGCCAGGCAGGGAACTGTAAGTGTAATTGAAGATCAGCTCCTGGCCCTGCACAGGACAAGGACAATCCCAAGAATTCCACCATGTGCCTGAGAGCGTTGTCCAAAAGCTTCTTGAGCTCTGGCAGGCTTGAAGTTGTGAGAACTTCCCTGAGGAACCTGTTCCGGTGCCCAGCACTCTCTGGGTGAAGAACCTTTTCCTAATATCCAGCCTAAACCTCCCCTGATTTGGCCTTCATAACAATATCAGGTTGCTCCTCAGAAATTATGTGGCTTCTCATTGTTACTGTCAAGAGAGGCGGTGTGAAAAGAAACACCAAATGGCCTTAGCTTCCCCACCCTGCTCCTGTCTAAAATCAAGGTGTCCAAAGCATCTCTTTGCAGAGACCACTGACAACCCACACCAACTCGTCTGATACAAGAGCTTCTTTTGGGCACCAATGGAGCAGAAGGGAGACATCTGCTACCTTCACCTATAAACATCAGAAACCCACTTCTCAAAGCAAGAGAGCAGGCTGGGCCTCGTGCTCCTGCAGTAAGGACTGATCAGTGTGGAGATGAAAGGCTCTTGGACCACGAAGAGATGGAAAGATGCCATGAGGCTTCTCAATCTTGCCTCACCCAGAACGTCCCCACCTGGGCTCCTCAGAAAGGCCAAGCCCCTCCTGGGAAGGTGGCCCTGCCACCACGGTGTGACAACCCACCTGATGCAGCCGGCAAGAGATGTGCAAAAAGATGGCACACCTAGGATGACAGCAAATGTGGAGTCAGTCATGCTGGGGGCCTGGAACACCAGGAATGTGCTGAGGAATCAGTGCAGAGCCCTGCTGAGCCAGGCAGAAGCACAGGTGCCGACCTCCACCCAGTTCCCCTCCAGCATCTGTTTCCTGGGTGCTTTCAGCCAACTCTGTCTAAGCTTGTGCCACATTCCAGCTTCATTTACACCCTTTGCAACTCCTACCAAGTCAAGAAAGTTGCATGTCAGCACCAAATGTTGCTTAGTTTGGGTCCTGTGACCTCCCAAAGCCCTCATCAGACCAGCTGGGAAGGCTGGGGTGACATGTGCCAAGTGCAGAGACTCCCCGAGCAAACACACTCATGTTTTGAGAAGCTCAGGGGTGATCTACCCCCCAAAAACCCTCTGACACACCCAGAAGTCCTTTTGTCCTCTGAAGCACAGCGACATGGATCTCTACTGAGAAAGGGATCTGGCTCCAGCTCTCCAGAGTGCCTGGCAGCAGAGCTCTTTCAGGGCAGCCTCTCCTGGCAGATGGTGAGGAAAACCTCCAATCCCCTTGACAGCCTAACAGGCACCTCTGAGCCCCAGGGTGGAGTGTGGAGGGGAAGCAGCCATAAGGCCAGGTGCTGCCCAAGAAGCTGGATGAAAGCACAGGGCTCTGTCCCATCCCACCCCACTCCTGCAGCTGCCACTGAAAGCCCCAAATTGGCAGCTTTTCCCCCAATACCTGCTGGCCAGCACCTTGCCTTGCTTGTTCCTCCCAGAGAGCTGGACCTGAGTGCACAGGCACAGGGCAGAGGGGTCCTACTGCCCTAATGCTGCTTCTCCTCAGGTGGGAAGTGCCATCCTGTTGCTGTTTGATGGCTGCTTCCCCTCTTGGGAAACACCGGGCTCCCTGCACAAGAGGCAGAGCTTGGGAAGAGCAGGAGGAGGGAGGACAGACGTGCAGGCACCTTCCTCCTTTGGAAGTACCTTCCTCCAAGCAGCCTGGGGGAGGCTCTGCCTTTGTTTTACCTGGAGGCCCTGAGCAAAGAGGGTTCAGTGGGGCTCAGGGCCACAGAGAGGCAGCAAGTGTTCTCTGTACCCTGGAGGGGCTGGTGTCTGGCCAAGGCACAAGGATTTTGGGGTGCCCAGGATGCTTTAAGCACTGTATTTACCTCTCAGGGAACAGTTTCTGCTGGTTATTGCACCCCTGGGGAAAATCCCAGCTGTGTTTTCCCTCCCAGGTGCTGGCAGCCTGCAGCTCAGGGACAATCCACGTGGCAGTTCAGCAGTAATGGACACAGAGCAGCTGAGACCCTGCTTTTACAGTCCCCAGGGAGAGCTCATGGCACCTCTTGGGACTCAGAGCAACTCATCCCCCCAAACACATCCCAGCTCAGTGGTGTGATGGAGGTCTCCCGGCCAAGTCCAGTCACCTCCAGCAGCACCACAATCCACAGCAGAGCTGCAGGTGAGCAAATGGAAACAGCCCACAAAGGGAAACTAAAATCTTCCACAGGGCCACACTGTCCTGATTAATATTCCTGGTGTGCTGAAGAAAGGATTCTTCCCACGCTTCCCAAGATTCAAATCCATGTCAGAGCAGAATGAGTCAAACTACCACCAAGAGCAAATTTGCAGGCAATGCTCCTATTTTTAACTTGTTCCCCTGGGCTGATGACATGACTGTTGGACTGTATCAGTAGGAGATGGCAAGTACTCCCAGGGAGGTTTTCCATTTGCTGGAGGGATGCACTTCAATTGCCCAGATCAAACAGGGGTTCAGAGGGACAGCAATGCCCATCACCCTGTTCAGTGGAAGCAGGACATAATTCGTAGTTTCTGATGGCAAACCCTGTCTGTAACAAAGTCCTACCAAACCCTCAACTTGCTGCCCTACAAAAAGGCCATTCCCCCTGCAGCCCCACATTCTACCAGCAGATATTTAGCACTGACTCTCACCTGATAACTAACCTGGGTGGGCATCTCTGTCAGATCTTTGTTCACATTTCTGCAGATCACTGTTAGGCCTGGATCTGGACACGGTGTTTGCAAGGACATTCTTAACACAAAGGCATGTCACAGAGTCGACAGCAGTTAGCAAACAGCTCCACATGGCTACAGTCTGCTGCAAACACTTTCTGGTGAAATCTCCCCCATGAAATAACACACACACGGGCACATTGAAGGCTCTTGTGTTAAGATTTAATAATAATAATAATAATAATAATAATAACAACAACATTTCAAAAACAATGAGTGCATTGTACACTAGATCTGGTTTCAGTGCTTTTAATTGACTATTTGCCCCATGAGTGTCAGTGTACTGCAGACCTGGGAAGTGGTGAGTGGATAAAAAACCCCACTGGGACATTTCTCAGAGGAGGGCGGGAGAGAGAGGGCAGCAGGAGGCTCAGAATCGAACGAACGTGGCATCGATCTGCCGGACAGTTGGCAGGGCCAGCATGATCTTGCGCCGGTACTGGGGATCCTTCTGCAAAGGGTTTCTCTCCAGGTATACTGTCTCCAAGTTCTTGGCTCCTTTCAGCTCGTCCAGGTCACTCCAGCTCTCAACAAGGTTGTCATTCATCTGCAGGGCACACCAAGGCACGCTCACATCAGTGGGTACCCCCAAGCCAGGCTTGCCTTTCAGGAGCCCAGTGACAGCAGTGCTGCCCAGGATCACTTGCTGCCAAGGGCAGCACTGCCACACAGGCTTCACAGGCATTAAAGAAGATCCTGCTTCCCCTGGAAACTCTGAGATGGGCTTTCCTGTCTCACACTCCAGGCCTCACTATTATTCTCTACTCCCCAACACTATCCTGGTTGCTGCTGAGATGCTCCACCCTTCAGTGTATCCAGTCCAACATCTATGCTGGGAAAGAGCCTGCAAGACACCAGGCCAGTCTCTGTATCATCTCCCACCCCTTACACTGTGAATTTATGGGGTGAAAATACTTATATCAAGATTTATTTCCACTGTGACATCTATCTTTACTTTCATAGCTTACCAGGAAACACTAAAAAAGGTCCCAGACTGGCAGGAAAAGCAACATTTTCTTCTCTCTTCTACATTTCTTCCCCACAAAAACTTTTTCTGCGCTCCAAAGAAAGTGCCAAGCTCTCTAATTTGAGTTCTCCACCTGTCTCATTGCTGGCACAGCAAAGGGATTCCCACACAGAGGGATGAGTGCTTCAGCTGACCAACAAGGAAGCAGGGCTGCAATGTGGCCATGTGCTGTCCAACCCTTTTGGAATACAGAAGTCACTACAGCAATGCCACCTTCAAATAAAACGTGAAACAATCTCAGTGGAGCGTCTCGTTCTGCTACAGCTCATGACAATGTTGCTTCAGCCAAGTCACTCGACCTTGGAGAGTTTCAGTCCCTCCACTGGGGATGTGGTACTGGGAAATTGCTAAAAGACTCCCCCAGTGTCTAGGATTTTAAATTTTGATTCCTTAAGGTGTTACAGGACATATTTAGGTGGCTTCAACTGTGCAGTCAGTGAAAATATAAACTGAGAGATACACCACTTGTTCGCATTGAGGAAAATTCTGCCCTGCTCCTTTTCAAACAAATCCCTCTTTTTAACAGTGTTAAACAAAGCCAGGACAGCATTTTCCAGGCTCAGCTAAGAGATCTTGACTAAAGCCACGTTCTGACAAGGGACTCTAAACACACTGGTGTTTTTGCAAAGGAATCCAACGAGATTCGGATGTGCTCTGTCCTTTCAGCACAAGTGCAACCAGCAATGCAATGCTGACACCTCCTATAAGCAGAGCAACGCCAAAGAGGATGACTGGAGGAAATTCCACCAGTTTAGGACAAGGCTCCACACCATGCCTCACTTTTACTGCCCAAAAAATGTCATGTTAAACAGGCTTCTCAGCTCCTGTTACTTAAAAAGAGTTCCTTACGGAACAGGCATGCCCAGATAACATTACTAGCTGTCTCTCTAGTCACACTGCAAGACTAGGAAGATGACCCAAGGGGCCTGGCCTACAGGCTCTAGCTGGGTTTCATTTGACGCTCTTTCCACTCCTTTTCTCTCAGCCTCTATTCAAGAGTTCAAACAACTGAACTCCAAATGACATTGTGCATCACAACTCTCATTCTCAGCCTTGAATGCAGAAACTCTACAAGACCTAAAGCACATGCCAGCTCATGAACATTTGCTGCTTTTCCCCCATTTTTTCACCCAAGCAGATTTGTACACAGCTCCCAACCATAGCAGAGTGCTGATGCTTCAGGAGAGGGTATCTGTGAATCTCCCAACCTGGTTTAGGAATGACAAAGGGCTTAGCAATTCAGGGTGCCAAAAAGAAACAGAAGCAACCCTGAACTGTTATCTATCTCACAGAAATGGAAGTAAACCAGAAGATGGATTCATTTCCTTCCTATTTATAATGCCATAAACACACCAACTGTGCTCTGAACAGGCACTGTGCTTTCCCATTACTCTGTCAAGCTCACTTAGGAAAAGATGACCTGCTGAAAGGGGACATGTGGAGCTGTTTCATAACCACCTTGAGCATGAAGGCAGGGCCTACTTTATAGGCAAAGAGAGGCTTCTTTCCACTCAGCAAAGCTCTGCAAGGAATTTTTCAAGCTCCTCTCTTTTCTTAGGGAAAACCACCACCCACTTAATCCATGCAGACTGTCAAGAAGAGTTCACTCCAAGACACACACGTCCACATGCTGCCCATCAGAAGGGTTTCCCCCACTGCTCTACAGACATTTTGGGGAACAGCCTCTGGCCTGTGCTTACCCAGAACTCCTGCAGCTCTGTTAGGTGACTGATATTCTCAATCTTCTTGATTCTGTTGGATGCAATGTCCAGCATTGTGAGTTTGTTCTAGACAAAGCAAACACAAAAAAAACATTAGATCATATTTCCTTTCATCTTCTCTGTCCCACTTTTTTTAGGCCCAGAGCTGAATAAAAATTTCCAGAAAAGTCATTAACAGGAGCAGCTTAGGGCAATAATTGTGTTGCAAGAGTCAGCAAGAGCCTGCTCACATTGTTCTCCAGTCCCTCGATGATTTCAATGCCATTGTGGCTGAGGTATAACTCCCGCAAATTCACCAAGCTCTGCAGCCCCTCAATCTTGGTCAGACGGTTATTCTGCAAGGGTAACAGCTGGTTAGCACCACTCCAAATGAACCCAAAGCCATGGGAGTCACTGGGGAAAAAACCATTTCTCTGAAGTAAGGCTGGAAGGGGAAATAGTGTGCTTGGGCCCACAGTGACCTCGTGAGCTCAGCTGTTGGATCTCTGCCCCACTGATGCATGAGAAAGCACCACGGGAGTCACAATCTCCAAGTTCAGGAGAATCAGGCTCTGACCTTCCCATCCAAAGTTGCAGCCTGAAAGCTTTCCACTTGGTGTCTTTACAAACAACAGGCCCTATGCATGAACAGTGTGCATTTTGGAGGTCTTTTTAATGGGAGGGTCACTGGAGAAGTTACACCGCCTCAATCCCAGCTGTACTCTGCTGTATGTAATTCTTTACATCCTATAGAATAATGGTGCATACAGGTGCTACACACATAGTCAACATGTCTCTCTTGCCAACAGCTGTAAGAGGTATTAGAATGCACCAACATTATCATATTGATGAGGAGACTCAGTGAAAGAAACTAGCTGAGTATCCTTTCTTCCACCTTTTAAAAAGGAAGAAACTTTCCAAAAGCTCATCAAGGCCAGATTTCATTTAGCACAGGCTCATTCACAATTCTTGCCTCTTCAGGAAGAAGGCAGCAACACTGAGCCACTGCCATTATACCAACTTCCCTGGTGTAATGCATTTGATGTTACTGTAATACATTAGGAAACAGTATTTCAGGAAGGAAATGTGGCATAACATTCATTTCCTGTTATTCCTTCCATCAAAATCAAACACTTGTTTTATCATTTTATCAGTGCCTGTCAATCTCAAGTAACATGAAAGGATGAGAAAAGACAATACAGAGAATATCACACTTCTAGTCCCAGAGTTCAGACCTGCTGATGGTGAGGCCCTGGCACAGGTTGAATCTCAGAGAAGCTGTGGCTGCCCCATCCCTGGAAGTGTCCAAGGCCAGGTTGGAACTAGATGGCCTTTAGGGTCACTTCCAACCCAAAGCATTCTGTGATTCAGAAGAGCTGATGATAAATTACAAAACGTTTCATGTCACCAAGGCTGTTCAGAGCACAACCAATACCTGTACGCTGAGCACAGTCAGGTTTGTTAGTGCATCCAAGTTCTGCAGCTTGGTGATTTTATTCTTTCCAAGGAACAGACTGTCAAGATTAGCCAAGGTGTCGATGTTTTCAATGGCCTGCAAAACGATCAGAGGAGAATGTGTTATTGTTGTGATGCAAAACACCACGTGGTAGATGTGGCTGCCAATTTATAGCCATGTGGTGCACCCAGGGCAGAGAATTTATGAAGCAAGAAAAATCTGTCACTGGTGAGTGGAAAGAGAATCTGGGAGGAGAAAACGTAACTTGCAAATTTAGTCCTGAGAATCAGTGACTGCATAACACAGAGGGCAAGCTGTTCAGCTTCTCTGCCATAAGGAAGGTTAACTGTCTCACAGATGTATTTGTTAATAGCTTTAACTACTTAGCTATATAGTCATGCTACTGGCAGAACACACCCATGCCAGTTTAAGTGATGCACATGTTTTAAATATACATGCTGGTGGGAGAACATATACACTGTACCAGTTTACTTCTGAGCTCAGCCTTCAGTAGGGGAGACAAGCATCTCTACAAGGCATTAAGGAGAGTCATATTATTTATTTACAAAAGAAGGAAGAAAGCATGAACAGAAGAGTGAAAACAGGGAAAAAAAATGGGAAAAGGGTGGGATTACAAAAGGGGACAAAACTCTAAGGAACAAGTAAAGAAGTGCTTACATTATAGTGGCCTCAGTATAACTTGCAGAAAAAAAGCATTAAATGTGTCAGCTCAAGCTTAAAGTTCTGCTCCCCATCATTCATTCAAAAGGAACAGAGCAACAAGTGCTAAGTCACGAGGGACTCCAGGGTAAGTGCACACCAAGAGGTCTAAGTGTGCAGCAGAGTCAAACAGCCTTACTGAGGCAGCTTCAGTGCACAGGGAAGGACTCAATCAGGCACCTCAGATGCAAAAATGCTGCCTGAACAGTCCACAGGGTTGCAGCCTAAAGAGTTAAGGACATGGCCACCTGTAAAGCATACAGCCAAGCCACCTTCAGAAAGAAAACTAGTACAGGAGTTCTAGGTGCCCTCAAATAACATGAGATTTCTTCATGCCAAGGCTAGGCACAGGTTAGTTACTCCAGTAAAGCAATTAGAAGCACAGAGCACTGTTGTCTGAAGAAGTCAAACAGAATTAGTAGATAAAACAGAAAAAAAAATCTGCTAAAAATAATTTAAGAAGCTTCTGTTACCCATACAGTGACCATTTCAGGGGTTTTTGGTTGTTCTGTTAATATGCTCAGGCTCAACACTGAGAATATACACAAATCTAAACTAATTGTTTAAAAGACAATCCTGGGCTTGACATTATTGGCAAAGCATCACCTAAGTATCAATTCAGAAATGTAGATGGATTTCTTTTTTTTTTCCCCAGAAGATAATGATGCTTAGATATGGAATACAGCACAGTTTAGCTTAACCCATCTTTTGAAACGTAAGGATCATGTACTTAGCCTGTTCTGTTTCTGAGAAAGCAAAGTGCTTCTCTCTGTTACTCCTGTTCCCCAGCCTGTGCAACTCTGCAGTTCCTAATCCCTCATCTGATCTGGCAGATGTTCTCACACTCTAGATTTATTGCCCTAAATAATTTCACTTCCAAAGCAGAAATTCCTTTTGCTGGAAAAAAAACCAAAAATCAGTGCAGTGTAGCTTTAGGAGCAAACAAAAATTCTTCCACTTCAAAAAAAGCCTCACAATTTCTGCCCTAAAGAGCTGTTTAGAGCAGCTGAAGTTTCCTTCTTTCCTATAAAGTGTGCTCCCACAAGTCCTGAAATGAAGAGGACAGACAGATCTGCTCCTAATTTGTTCTTTCAGCAGAACAAGGAATTTCTCAGAGACTGTGAAGGAGGGGCACAAACTTAGAGTACACTGATTGAAATGCACTCATCTGTTAGGAGTATTTTCTAAAGAGTATGTAATTGAAAAAACATCAAAAATAAGTTTACTTTGCATGCTGCAAGTCTTTTGTGTCACCTGTCTGACCAAACAGCCTTACAAACTGGGCAAATACAGAGAATCATACCTTGGGGACAGGAGAGACTACTCATAACTGCTTCTCTGTAAATGGGACAGATTTTAAATCATGTGAATGGAAAAAGTCACAAACTGCCATAGCAGGCTGTCAATCACACAAACAAATCAAACTCAAATTTGTATTCCATAGGTTTCATTGACACAACATCAGTCTCTAAAAAGGTAAGAATAAAAACCTGCTAGTTTTGATTGCCTTGGCTCTCTAGCAGGAGGAAACTCTCCTCTGCTAAAGGAAAAACACAGGGGATACACAAGTTCATTACAGACAGAAAGTCACAAATGGTGTTTAATAGCCAGGCACTAATGCATAATGAAAGGATCCAGCATGCATAGCAATAAGTGCAGTGAATGACTGTAACAATAAAAATCAACAAAACTGCAAGTCAAAGTCAGTGAAGTACACTTCCAGAAATCAACCCCATGTCCAAGAGCTCCAAAAACTCTCCAAACTCTCCAGCCAACATCTTGCAGAGCAAGCCTACCCGAATTCGATTTGATCCCAACTCTAACATCTGTAGCATCTGCAAGTTGCTCAGATTCTCAATTTTGCTGATTTTGTTGTTGACAAGGAAGAGCTTTTTAAGTTGAGTGAGCCGATCTAGTCCTTCAATGTGTCGCAGAACATTAAAGGAGATGTCCAGGATCCTGAGGTAAAACAAACCAAAGGTCTCATCAGTCCATCAGGCTTGGATGATTCGGAAAGAGGCACTTGTAAACTGGGAGGGAACCTCACTATCTGCAGAGACCAAGTCTTTGCCAGGCCTTAAAGCTAAAATAATGAGTGTCATTTCTTTTTTATCAGAAGATACAACAAATATAACTTTCAAAATACAGCTGTAATGTGTCAGCAAAAAAAAAATAAATAAAATAAATCATCTGCCACATGCAGAAGATTTTTGTTATTTTGCCCAGCCATGGAGCCACTGTGGGAGGAAGCCAATCTGCATTTTCCTTGGCAGAGGTATTTGCCTGCAAGATCTGCCTCTGAGAGGAGCATGTCAAGGCCTCCCACAGGCAAGAAGCAGTTGTGACCATAAGTAGGTCAGCCCAGTGGGAATGGTTTTGTAATGAATCTCCAGAGTGATCCCAGACAAGCACCAGAAACTGGGAAAGGCACTTACTCCTTCCTTAACACCCTCAAAAACAATTAAAAAAAAATCATAACCTGACATGAAAACCTGTTACACTGAGCTCTCACTGCCAAGAGGAAGGGCCTGAACACTCCCACACCCGTGTGGAAGCTGCAGTCACCTGTCATTCTTACTGCCTTACACAACACTTCCACCTAACCCTAACCCTGTCCCTGCCTGGGGAGCTTCAGGATAATGAAACTAGTTTACTGCACAGGTTAAATATCAACACAGAACAGACATTATCCTTCGCAGAGCACCCAAATGAATTCTGAGAAAGGCCTGTGAGATAAGCACTGGAATGAGTACAGCATGAGTAACACAGTCACAAACCACCCCCAGCCTAATCCTAGTGATTCTGCTGGACTCACTCAAGTTCCACCAGAGACTCCAAGTTCTCAATCTTCCGAATTTGATTGTCATAGAGATCCAGCTCCCGCAAGGTCTGCAACTGCTCCAGGTTCTCAATGTGCTTAATCAAATTCTGACGAAGACACAGGGTCTAATGGTTGGGGAAAAGTTTAGAAAGAAACAGGAAAATGGGTATGAAGGACAGCATGTAATGTTTTTTTTTTTGGCTTACAGACAATAAGGTGTGGGGGGAGGTTCCCAGTTAAGTTTTGCTGGGGATTTGTTTGGTCGTTGTTGATTTGTTGGGGGTTTTTTTTGGTTGTTTGTTTGGGTTTTTTTTTAAATGCAATCCTTTCTTCATTCACTTCAACTCTACAGAGGGAAATCTTTTAACTACAATGGTGAGACATTAAGAGCAGCCCAGGGAGGCTGTGTTAATCTCCATCCTTGGAAATACTTAAGAGCCTGACTGAAGGCCTTAGGCCACGTGTTCTAACTGAGCCTGCTCTGAGCAGGGCTTTGCTACAGACCTACAGAGGTTCTTTCCCATTCATGTTATTCTATATTCAGCCTGCTGTACAAGTGCAGGATGTATCTCTCAGGATGTGCCCTGATGCATTTTCTCTCATCCACTTCCAAAAACAACCTGCAAAATCCAAGGATTTTTATTACTACTTATTACTACTTGACAAATGGGCAAACACTTCCTCCTTCAGCTAAAGTGAACTCATTAAGATCTCAGCCAAGAAGAGACTCTGTATCTGTCCTCTTATAGGTTAGACCTACAAAATTCCCAGTTCCAAGAGGCAATCTCTATTTCCCAGCACTGTTACCTTCACTTTCTTGAGCACCTCAAATCCTTCAATCTTCCCAATTCGAAAATGATTCAAGTCAACATCCTGAAAGAGAAAGGGAGGGATGTGGCGGTTGTTTCAAAACAAACCTGGTCTTTCAAGACACAAAATGGTACTTTGAACTAAGGAAAATTACAGTCTTATGAAATGTGCAGCTCATTAAAACTTCCCTTCAAATAGCTTTTGCCTACTGGGTTTGGCACAGATTTTACCATCCCTCTGTATCTGCAAAAAGCCAACAGCCCTTTCCTGAGTCTGAGCACTGGTTTGCCAAAATTAGAAACCCTCAGAATTTATTGAGGCAGACAAAATCTGCTGTCCAGCGTGAAAAAAGCTCTGCCTTAAGTTCTCTTACCTGTTTTTCTAGGGCTTAACTGGAGCACTTGGCCATTTCAAGTTTGAGGCCTCAGAGGAGAAGGAACGGGTGACAGTTTGAACAACCGGTTGTTCTGTAAACATTAACTCTGTCCTGGCTGTCAGCTGATGCACTTCACATCTGTGCTCTTCAGCCCCAGATGCTTCAGTTTGGCAGCTCAGTTTTTCCCACTGAAGCTCAAAAACTCTCCAGCTAACAGGCTCACAAGACTGCTGATGCCAAGGCATTAGGCTGGGTAAGTCACTGTTTCAAATCACACAGCTCAATATGCTGCCGTGCTTTAAAATTCTAAAGCCCTAAGACAATGTTTCAGCTACAGATCAAGAATAGAGCACCTCTAGTTTTAGTCTAAAGGCTCTGAAACAATTCTGTGGAGGATCATGGTAGCCAGCCCCTTCAGAAGAATTATATCTTTTAAGCAGGTTTCAATACTTGCCTTTGCCTACCTTTGCTTCCTGCCATATAAAGGCCGTAAGGACAAAAATCTGCCTTTACCTCAGCTTCTGGGTCCAGGCTAATAGTCTCCATGTCCACTGGTGTCTCTGCTTCTCCTGCACAAGAAGCAAACACACTGTGAACTTCTGTACCTGATAGCTAAAGGCAGGATAACAACAGCAAACACCCAGAGAGACCAAGAGAGCTTCTCAGGCAAGAAACCCGAGATGCACAATTCAGACATTCTTTATTAAAACCACACTTCACCTACTTGGTTTTCAGTGGGACAGCTAGGCATGGGAAAAAAAAGCTTTCTTAACAACAGAAATGCATGCCCAGATGCAAAAGACACAAAGATTAGCCTGTCTGTGTGGCTGTGTGTGTGTCTGTGCTGGCTCAAGATTGGGTTGGGCAGGATGCCTGTTCTTTACACCTAGGGCCACCCTCCCTCTGAAGATACAGCATCCAAAGTGTCTGTGCTCCTCTGACAACACAAGAAAACACTGCCAAGGAGGAATCTAAACTGTCTAGTGAGAGCACCACCAATGACCAAGCATCTCAACAATGCCACCCTTCAGGGGTTTGAGTTTTTTTATTAGCACTGCCAGTTTATGTCACTGCCGTGCACATTTTTGGATGGATCCCCTTTCTTTTATTTGGCTGAACTGACTAGTGTGCCAGACGACATTGTTTATCACACTGAATGCATTTTCTTGGGAAATGCCTTTACAGCTCTGGAAGGCAGCCCAGCATTTGCTGTGCTTCTGCCACAGCACAAGAGGGAGGGAAGTTTACTGGAGAATTTCATGCTGAATAATTCATGCTGATTCTCATTTATTGAAGACAGTGTGCTGGTTGCGTCAATTTTCCATAAAAACAAACCCCAAACCCCAAAGCCTAATTCAGCCTTGCAAAACTGACATGCAACATGCAAGCTTTTTTACTTCATGTGCATAACTTCTGTATGTACTACCAAAAAACTAAGTGACTGTACTGACAGCCACATCCCAAGCGCTTGGCACTAACTGTAGGCAAACTCATTTCATTAACCCAGTAAGAGTGACTATTTTCACAGCCCAGCATTGTTACAATATCCTTGTAAATTCCTGGATTAAACAAGTGTTTCTCCTACTGCTGCTGGGTCTTCTAAGGAGTAGTGTAAGGACAAACAGTACAAGCATCACAATTTTTAGTACTGTCATCAAACTACAAGGGTTTGACAGTCCACAGATCATCATTGACCTTCCTGTATTTGGGACTCTGCTCTTGCCTGGGCATTCAAACAGGAAAGAAACTCACTGAACTGACTTACAGAAGACCAAAAAGCAATCCTCACCTTTTTTTTTTTTCCTTTAAAAACAGCCTAACTTAGCAGAGAACATAAATTTTATTTTGGGTATGCAAAATGAGCTGACAGACTTAGGGACACTGAACTGCAGGAGAGAAATGCCACCAAAACTGATACACATATGTATACCTGTCAACAATTTAGCCGTGGCCTAAAACACTTGCAATTTCTTATTTTCATTCCACTTCAGCAAGGGAATGAGATACCCCACACTGCTGCTATCAAGGCTGTACCTCTCTGACCTATTTCTACAATGCAAAGGCTGTCAGAGCAAAGTGCTCCAAACCAAACAAGCACCCTTGCTGGATTTACAGCCCACATTTGGAACGGTTATTTGAGATACCACATGAAAAAAAATCCAGATTATGCCCCTTATACTGAGTCGGACTAGCAGTACCTTAGTGCTCATGGTGAAGGAGCTTTTTGCCTCTCAAGTCCCTTGAGACTTTAAAGTGTCCAACAGTCAAGCCAATCAATCTTGAATATTTTCATTTATACACACTTGATTTAGGCAATGTGTTAAATACTCTGTTCTGGTATCTGTCAAAGGGTGGCTCCTCTTGTTTTTGCCATATGGCTTTGAGAGACCAGTCATGGTAGAGTCAGCATGGGAAAAGAGCACTCAAATCCAACCATGCAAAACCAAATCACACAGGATATGTATGGAATTCACTAAAATGAAAGCAATTTATGCTGCCATTATGTAATAAAGCCAACTCTCAGTTATAAAGTGCATAAAGCACTCCATATAGCAGTCTGAGTGAGAAGTGGGACTGGTATCAGCTGTATTGGTGTGAAAATATCAAAGTATATTTTCTCTCAAAGAGAAGAATGGTTCTAGCAAATTTACAGTCATTTATATGTCATTTTATTTATGAACTGACTGGATATGAAACACTCTAAGCCAAGCCTTCTACAAGCACCTTACAGCCAGGACTACAATTTCCCTTGCAAACTGCTTTATTCCACACCTCTCACCACAGCATGTTTCTCAAGGGGGGAAAAACCCATCCCTCTGCCAGTGAAGTTCTGTAAGTGAATTTTTGTGTAACCTATGCCTGCAAGCCACATGACTTTGCAGAGCTGGTAAAAAAAATCCACCATTCAGGAAACCCAAATTCCACAGTAGGAACAGTCATTATGGAGTTATGTAAGTTCACAGCAGCACAAGCATTTAAAGCAACAAAAAGCCCAACTACACTTTTTAACTGCATACACGTGAAGAATATTGCAAGCAGCTCCATTATGAGCTTTCTAAGCAGAGGCTCTATCCCTCAGAGAATTAGTTAAATGATGAATGTGACATTTCAGCTGCTCAAGCTCTTTCTACTTGCGATCTTCTGTGACAAAAATGTAGAAAACTCATTTTCCTTTCAGCTGAGAAACTCAAAGCCGGCTGTGAAAACTGTCTCAAACGTTCTAAAATTAATTCCTCTGTTTGGTTTCTGCCCTAGAAGTCTTCTGAATACCAATAGTTTGGGAAAAGTAACAATACAGTCATTATATTAAACAGTACACAAATATAATTCAGCAACTAAATCCGAATGGGTTTTTCTTGCTTTCACTGGAATAAAAGTATGTCACTTCTGTATCTTCTTTAATAGAATTTCCAGGGGGACAATGTGAAAAATACTTTGGCAAATCCCAGTGGGCAAGGTTAAGATGAGAAGGGATCCAAAGTAGATGTATAGACAAAAAGAATTCGAATTTATTGCATTATTTCCTTTCTGGTACCAGACCAACAAGAATCACTTGGACATCTCTATCAAAAAGATGTTGTCCTCAGATTGTGGTCTGCACAAATGGATCTGCTCTGACAAATTTCATGCAAGCCACTGCAAACCCAGCCAACAAACATGCACAGGCTTATAAGAAGCCTGTTGACATCTCCACCCCATGTTCTAATAAAAACAGTAAGAACAACAGCAAAAGTTTAAATTCGAGAGGATTCAAAGATATAATTTTGGTATGTCTTAGAATTTTAAAATTAAAATAATCCTTCAATCCACCTAGAAATAGTCTTCACTGTCCTCCAAAGGAATCTGGCAACTCTCTAGGTAAAAAGCTAGAGAAACTAAAGCAGAATTATGAAAAACTGCTTGGGATTGTTTCTAAGGAACATTTCCAGCACCTTTCCACATTAATTTTTTACACTTCCACCAAAAAAAAGGCATGAATAAAGACATTTTGCATTTTGATATTAAATATTTCCAAGAGAAACATGGCTAGATAGATAAATAAGAAAAAAATCAGGTCTAATAACGGTGCCTCCATAAAAAGCAGACAGCTTTATTCTAGCTATGTTAACACTACCATTTATTTGAGTTGAAAGATGTGGAGGTTTGGGTGGGCTCCCTACCAAACCCAGCTGTTGACCACACAGATTCCTCCTCCCACCTCCCAAGAGAAGAAAAAAAAAACACCAAAAGAAAATTGTAGTAAAAGTGTATATATATATATATATATCTATTCACATATATTACAGTTATATACAATTAACCACTATGACTATACAGAACAAGAATCCCAAACAACCCTGGAAGGGAAAAGGGACAAAAATGGGTAAAAATAACACAAACCAGATACACACACACCCCTAAACTCAGGGAACAGCTCAATAAAGTAACTAACACAATAAACCCTCCCCAAACTCCCCTCCAGAGAAGCAGTTCCTCCACCTCCACGTGGCTGGGACAGCAGTTTCTCAGATAAGCCTCAGCTCACACAGATAAGAGCTAAACCAACACACCCAGACCTGCTGTCCTCCAAACACCCCAAAGGAAGAGAGAGAAAGAACCTCTCTCCTCAAGATCTTAAACATCCCTGGTTACACAAAGGAACGGTGTGGAATAACTCCTCAGTTATCCCCCTGTCACCAGGAAGAGCCCAGACCAAACCCAAGAAAACCAAATCACCACCACTGGTGGATTGGCACCGACACAACCACGAGGAACCACGCCGGGAGGGGACCGATGACTGCTGCAGGCTGGCACGGTACCTGCAGAGTTCTCGCCGTTCTGCTCATCCCTCAGGCTCTGCTGGCTGAGCTCTGTCACCAAGCGGACTGCTTGTTTCCTCCCCTCCTCGTCCCCCGACTCCTCCGACTCGATGCGCTTATCAACTGCACAAGACACAGAAGGGGCAGGGTTATTGCCAGCCGCGGGGCACGAAGGGAGGAGCAGCAAGCAGATATAACAACCAGGATTCACATAGACCACTAGGCAGTTAGTAGAAAGCCTAAGTTAACTAAATGAAAGGTTTAGTCTTAAATAAAAGGCCTCTTACCCCTTGTTTCTACTTTGATTTTGGATGCACTTTTTCCTCCCATCACATCTTCCTAAAACCAACAATCTGGGAAGAAGACTGGAGGAAAAAGGAAATTTCTTAGATCAATGAAGTGCAATTCCAAAGATTACGGAGATGGAATTAGAACTATTACGCTTTAAAACCTTTCAGGAAAAAAATAAATCAAGCAGTATCACGTACAATAGTACCGATGACACGAGTAAGTGAATAAAAAAATCCCTGCACGTAAAAACAACCCTCTCCCCAGAATAACCTGCCGGATCCCTTCATATTTTACACCCCGGGCCTGGCACCTGAAGCTCCTCCTCGGCCCCCCCTCGTTATTTCCTCTCCTTTCATCGGGGCACTACGGAAAACCAGCGCCAGCCACGCTTCTTCCTTATTCCCTTTATTTTTCCACCTCACGGCCACCTCCACACCCCCCTCCTTCCCGCTGGGCGGGGGCACCATCACTCCGTGCCTCAGGAACACACACACTGGCCCCCTGTGCGGCTCGGCCCGGCCGCGGGGAGCCCACACGCCGCCCTGGCGCGCAGCCGGCGGGCTCCCCGGCGGTTGTCGGTGGCCGAGCAGGCGGCCGGGCCGTGTCCCGCCCTCAGCAGCCGGGCAGCGCCGGCGGGCTCTCACCCTCCATCATCTCCTGCAGCGCCGCGCCGCTCTCCGCCGCCATATTGCTCCTCCTCCCACCGCCCCTTCCGGGAACCGCCCCCTCCTCCGACACAGCCAATCACAGCCAGCCGCCGCCGCCGTGTCGCAGCCAATCACCTGCGGGTGGGGAGCGCAGGGGGCGGGGCGGCGCCTGCGCGGTGGTACGCCGCGCGGCCTCATGGGAGCTGTAGTTTTCCCGCGGGTGGGGCGGGCTGGGGATCTGTTCCCTCCCTCGGGCCCGGCGCTCCCGCCTATAAATCCTTCGGGGGATCGCTGTAAACTTGAGGTAGGGTTTTTCACCCCCGGAGCAAGTGGTTCGTGCTGCTTCGGGCCCGCAGCCGCGTGTGGCGGCGGCGGGCAAAGGGAGGCGGGCGGGAGCCACAAAGCTGTTTTGATTTCTCCCGCGCTGGCGTTCCATTGGCTCCCTTCCCTGCCACTCTCCCAGCGCCGTCGCTGATTGGGTGACCGCTCTCCCGGCGCCTTCGCTGATTGGGCAGCCGTGCCGCTGTGTCCCGCCCCCCTGTTGCCCTCAGCCCGCGGACGCGGCCGGGCCGCCAGTCCCGGTGGGAACGCCGAGGGGTTCGGAGCTCCCTCTGGGTGGGTGGGAGGGGGCCAGGTCGTGCCACACTGGCCGGTTCAAAACTGGGAACGGCTTCCTAAATTACCAGAACTTTTGGTTTTAAAACCAGCGAAGACGGGCAGCCGGTGTGGGGGGCGTGCTGGGCAAGTGTGATGTGCCCGTGGCCTCCCGTCAGTCACAGGTACGCTGCGCCACACGGGCAGGAGGATGAGTCTATTAGAGTCACCACGCACACCAAACATCGGTCAGGACACGCGAGGAATTAGTGACTTACAGGTTTGGGGGTCGAAGGCACCGTTACCGCGGGGCTCATTCAGTTCCCTCTGTTCCTCTTACAGGTGGTGAATCCTTAGGGTGTGGTGTGGCAACCGGGCCGTGACCATGGCAGGCAGGGCTTACAGCGCCTCCGAAGGCAGCCTTCTGCCTCCACTAGCAGACTCAGCCCGTGCCGCCTTGAATGATCCTGATAAACTAAGTAGATCCTTCCCCTGGGGCAATAAAAGCAGGAAAAGTCGTCTCTCTGGACTCTGTCGGCTTAGAGCATCTCTGCCCGGTGAGTATTGTGAGATTGAGTTCCCATGAGGCTTTCAGACAGTTTTAGGTCTTCCTCTTCCCCTTCCCCGAACCTAAAGGTGAAGTGACAGCAATGAGTCTCTGCCAGGATACACTTACTATAAGTCTCTGCCAGGATACATTATAAGTCTCTGCCAGGATGCTCTTATTCAATAAGCACCTGAGCCGTGGATTACTGCAGGCTGGGAGAGTTTACAGAGGAAGCCTTAGTGAATAAGTGCTCTGAACTTGTACATGTCCCTGGGCAACATTTATTGGCTGCCCTTTACCACGTTTGCCATCGTGTATAATGATGTAAACCACACAAGATTTCCAAATGAGGAGAAAGATGTTGTTATGCTGGATTCTGTCAGGAGGGAGGGAGCTTTGCAGTGTGTTCAGGTACAGGTCTCCTTCACAGATATTTCAGTGTGAACAGATAATTAACTGACCAATGCAGGGCTTAATAAGGGCTTCAGCACTTACTCCAGTGATTTAGTTAATAACAGTTTCATTTTTAATTTGAAAAATTTCAAAGCCCTTTATAATCTGCTAAGTGAAAAATGGAAAGTTAATTGGGCTGGTTGAAGCTTATGGATGTTGGCAAGACTTTTTTAGCCTGTGGACTGATTTTACATGTTCCAGTGGCTGTGATTCTAAAAGATACATTTAGTAGAAGTGTGTCTGGTTTTTTTTTTTGTTTCACTGATTTTATTTTCTCGTGGTTTCTTCAAAAATCCAGAAGCATCTATTTTGGCAGTTGCTTCAGCTGACAGCTACTTTTTTTTTATTCATTCCTCTGATACTTCTGGACTCTTACAGCTACACTGCTGATCTCTCTTTTCACAGGGGAGAAATGGAGCTCCTACTGTTTGTCTTCACTGACAGCTCATAACATTTGTACCAGCAAAACTGCTAACCCCTGGGCTCCGTGGGATTCTGCCTCTCTTTCCACTTCCATTGGAAGTTCTGCTTCTTGCTCTTTGCATGCCCCTGCAGTGGAGGAATCCAGCCAGCACCTCCCAGCTGCTGCACGCAACCCAAACAGAGCCATTTTCACCGTGGATGCCAGCACAACAGAGGTATCTGCTAAGCTCTCTGTAACTGGCACAGCTTGTGTGACATCAGCCAGGCTAAAATGCCTGTTATTCCTGTGTGCATCTGCAGGTAATCAGTGTCATGAAGGCTCAGTAGTCCTCTAAAGATTGACAATGAGTTGGTTTCCGTTGCAGGTTGTAGTTAGCAAAATATACAAGATAATGGCAGAAGCATGCATGTCTTAAGGCTTTTTTCAAACAACCCAGGGAGTGGGCTCTCCATTCCTGGAAGTGTTCAAGGCCAGGTTGGACAGGGCTTGGAGCAACTTGTTCTAGAGAAAGGTATCCCTGCTCATGGCAGGGGAGTGGAACTGGATGGTCTTTTAGGTCCCTTCCAACCCAAATTATTCTGTGATTCGATAGGAATACAGCTGTGATGTGGCATGAGGGAAGAAAGAAAAAGCAGAATGTGCTTCAAGCCTCCTCTCTGTAAAGTGCCAACTCTGGGATGTTTGTGGTGGCACAAGGTCTGTTTATCTGCCCCAATAAATATGCCTTTTATGTTGGGAGAGAAAACATTTCTCTGTTTCTGTCCTGAAAGGAATCTAAAATTGAGTCCTGAGGACTTTGAAGATCTGTGCCATTTTTTTAGTTTGAACTGACAGTTCGGGTTTACCCGCCTTAAATGTGATTTTGTGGCTTTGTTTGCAAGTACAACTTTGTAGTTTTACCTCCATGGATGTAATTATTTACAGTTAAAAGAAAGCAAGAAACCTAAATGGAAAGCAATGTCTCAAAACCTAACCAAGAAGATAAGTGGGCAAGGGATGTCCTACCATAAGAAGCTTTGATGAATTCAGAATTCTAAAGAACCACTCAATTTTCACCAAGAGGAAGACGTTAAAGCAGCAACCTGGGAACATGGTGGTCTATTAACAAAACTTACAGCTTTTATTTTTCATTTTGATTTGGATTTTTTTCCTGTTTTTTCTAGATCTTAGTGGCTAATGACCAAGCCTGCAAGCTGCTTGGGTGCAGTAGTCAGGAACTCATTGGTCAAAAGCTGTCCCACTTCATATCCAAATCCAGCCACGAGGTATGGGAAGCTGGAGATGAGGAATACCTAGAAACTTATGAACATTCATCACTGGTGTCAGGAACTGTGGTATGTGAAGTGTTCAAGAAAATGTTCCACACAGCATACAGTGGGTTTGTAGGCTTTGGTTTGGGATTTTTTTCTCACATTTTCAATATAATTTCCTGACATATTTTGAGGGCATTTGGCAATTATATCATTTGTAGGATTGTTTGGTTTAGAAGTTTGCAGATGTGGGAATTCAAAGGGCAAAAGATTGTTTGGGAGGCACCCATGAGAACCTGGCAGCTGCCAACACATATAATCAGCATCACTTGACCAAATCAGAACTTAAAGGACATTAGATTTGAAAAAAAAGTTAAATCAGTATAATTTCTTAACATGGAAAAGTTCCCAATTGTCTGGTCCTTATAAATCTATTCTAAATTATTTCAATTGCATTGTGCATATTATAAAGTTACAAGCCAGTGAAATCCCATGAAAAGTTTGTGCAAAGGAGTAAAATAGATGTGGTTTTTTTTCTAGAATGGGGTTGTTTATAAGAGAGCTGCATGGGAAATGTCTTGAAATTATTTTCTTTTGCTACTGTTGTGAGCTGTCAGTAGAAAATCCTTGGAAGATGAGCTCATATTCTTCCTGGTGTGTTATTTTTGTACTGAAATAGTCAGTGTCTTAGAGCTTCATCTTCCTGAATCCTCAGTAGGATACCGGGGGAAAGCAAAAATGTAAGTTTGATCCAGTGAAACCCAAGATTAAAATTAAATGTCTGATAAAGGCACTAATTCTAAGCCATTCCAAGTACTTTATAGGAGTCACTGTGTAATTCATAAAGGCATTCTGTCAAGATCACATAAAAGGCTTGCTATGAACCTTGCAGACTATAAGATAAATAAACATTTTCTGATCTGAGAAGAATCTCCTCCCATAAGAAGTTAAACCACTGGGTTTTGTATCTCAAAATAAGAACTATGTTACTGGTGTGGAGTGTTCATAAGCACCACTGGACATTCTGAGAGGCATCTCTGAGAGGTATTTCTCACTGAATGCAAGATGTTAGAGAGGCTCATTTATTATGCTGAAGGAAATACCTTTAGGCTTCCTCAAGGTGGGGAGAGATGATACATAAATAACAACATTTCTGTGTATGATCAGTGATTTATTTTCAGATGTTTTCATCTCTATATTAAAACTGTGTTTCTTCTTATAAAGTAATAGTAAGTAGCCAAGAAACAATGTTTTTTCTAACAGTGACAGGGAGGTATCTTGCCTCAATGTCTTACTCTTCTTTGAAATTCTTGCTATGTAACCACACTCTTAGTAAATGATGTCTTCATCTCTGATTCCTGTGGAAAGATGGATGTTAGAGGCCACCTCAACAAGAAGATCCCTGTTTCGGTCTGGCAGAGGCAAATAAGAAGCAAGGACATCGAATGCTGTGTGGTTGTGCTGGAACCAGTAGAAAGACTGTCAGCTTCTGTTTGCTTCACAGTTGACGTGAGTGTTTCCCTAACAGTCAAATGACAGTGCAGTTTGTGAGAGTCAAAGTGACTAAAAGGTGGCAGGCACAGATTTCTGTTTGTGAACGTGGAGTGTGTCTGTAGCAGTGCCTGAAACCAGGATTGTGCATGCAGGTCCTGTGCATGGATCTCCCATGTGGCTCACCTTGATGTGTTTGACAACCCACGTAAAAACACACTGTCTCTCCTCCAGGCACACCTTACACTTGAACAGTGTCAGTGTGGCAACAGGTTGGTTATTTGTGGCATGGATGGATGCTCTTGTGAAGGGATCAGCTTGCTGAGGAACAGCTCTTTGAGGAGTGCTGGACTCCCCTGCCTCTCCCCCAGGCAAAGGGCAGGCTGCCTGCACGGTGATGTCAGAATATTGCATTATGCTGTGTGTGCTTTTACTCAGTGAGTTGTGTCCATCAAGGGACTGCAGAATGAAATTTCCTTCCATTGCTTAAATATTTGTAGAAACCATTGTCAAAGGATCGAATGGACTGTGTCTAAAATGCTAAAATTTTAACAGTCCTGTAAATTTTCTTCCCAAGGGAGAGATTACATCATGTGACCTCCATTTTGCCCATCTCCATGGCTACCCAACATTGGAAGAATTAGTTGGGCTTCGCATAAAGGACCTGATTCCTTCTGTGCAGATCCCTCCTCTAGGCAAAAAAATCCCAAAGGTACAGTATAAGCACCAGCCTCATTCTTGCACAGCCTTCCCATTTGGAACACGTGTGCCTGCCGTTCTCCCTCCTTACATAACAGAAAAAAAAGCCTTCTCAGAGAGAAGCTTTAATTCCCCTGGAAAATGATGTGCTGCTTATTTGTGGAGCTGCTGTCTGAAACGTTCCTAACTGGGAATGAGACCAAGCCCTGACCTCTCACTGTGGAATCTGTCCTGGTGAAAGACTTTTCTCCAGTACTGGGTTTTTAAGACACCATGCTGTCTCAGTAAGGTCTCTTCAGATTCCTTTGAATTCTTCGGTCTGTTTCAATCATGTCTGTCTGAGGAGTGAAAGAATACCCAAATCTTGCAAGTGCCAGTTAAATGGTCAGCTAGGGTGTTGAAATAGGCCTTCTTATGAATGAATGTTTTGCTGAAAAGCTGCAGTATGGACTGGTCTTCATCATCAGGATATTTATATAGAAGTTCAGCACTGGGTTCCAAATCCTTACAAGACCAGATATTGTTAATTTTTATATTCATGGGTTTGGTTCATTTTTCTTCTCCTGCTCCTTTTTCCTAAGAATTCCTATGTAGTTTTATATGAATACTGAAACAAACCAAAAACATTTGGTTAGCTAGAGGTTTTCTCTCTGAGTTTTATTTGGTTGGTTTTTTTGCTTCAATTTAGAACCTCAGGATCCAGCGAGCTGTGGGCCGATCCAGAGAGGGTAACGTGTTTCCTCTCAGTTTAAAGCTGCAAGTCAGCCTTCTGGAGGAGGGCCAAGCAAGGGTGCAGAAGGATGGGATTCTGCAGACAGAAGGCTCTCTCCCAGGCTATCAGTACTCTGCTACAGTTGTGGTTTTCTCTACCATCAGTGGCCTTATTACTGTCCAGTCAGATGGAATCATCTGTGGCATCAATGATAGTTTTGCTTTAACGCTCTTTGGCTATGAGAAGACAGAACTGTTGGGAAAGGTAAGATAAGAGGCTTAAACCCTCCCAAAAAGCTGCTGTGTCTGGCAGCCTATCCACTGGAATTCTGAAGTTGTCTTTTACACTCCTTGTTGTCTGTGACAAAACCTCTCTGCTCAGTAAGTGGGGTGTAGGATGATACAGCATCAACCCCATGCTGTAATTGCTAAGACTCGCAGTGCTGAGGAGCCAGTATGGATCTCAAGCAGCCCAAAGCAAACTGCACAGTTCTCTGTTCTTCATTATTCACATGGATCACTTTTGCTTGCCCATCCAGGAGAATCAGGTTCACAAACACAGATTGTTAGCATTTGTCCCCATCCTGTGAGAGCTGGCTTAGCTTTATAAGGTTTTGTTCTTTGTTTTAGAACATTACATTCCTGATTCCTGGTTTCTATAACAACATGGTGAGAAGCAGTGACTGTTCTTTGCCTTTGCCTCCTCGGGACGACTACACAGGGACAGAGGGTGAGTGTCTCTTTGAGGCTGTTCCTGCCTGCTCTGGCTGCTGTAACTAAGGGAAAATGAGCAGAGACAAGAGGTTCACCTACAAACATGGGAGCATTCCTCATAAAAGCAATGTCCCTCCGTGCAGCTTTTAAATTGGGTTTCCACTATAACCTCAGGTAAAGAGAATTATTCCCCTAAGATTGTGCTTCTCTCTGTTGCCAGGAAGACGAAACTGAATATCCAAGTTGCAAGTTACACTGTCAATAGAGAATGTTTTATATTTAACAAGCACTTGCCCTCCCTCCCCTGCTAGGATCCTTCAGTATTTTAAGATGTGTAAAATACAGCAGAGCTGTAAATGCTTAGGATCAATATTTTAAGAGAAAAATCTAATATTCTGAGTTGGCTTGTGTTGCTGGCTAATATTCAGTGTTATGGTGCTGTGGTGCTCCAGTGAGGGAGGCATCACATATTCTTTTGATGCATTTTGATGCATTTATGAAGAATTTATCAAAATTTTACTTCTCGAAATACAACAGGAAAATGCAGAAGCAAGGAAGCCTCGTGTTTACACATCTGTCTTTCTGGATAGCTCAGACCAGTACAGAGAACACAAGCAAGTGCATGCTTTCATCCATCTTGCAAGAGATCTCTTCTGCTGGTTTTGTCTCCTTTTGGTTTTTTCCTGTTTTCTTTTTCTCTTTCCTTAGAAATGGACATCTGCATTGAAACCAATGCACCCCACTGGAACAAAGCTCATAGGCAGTGTACAGTGTCTTAGGTAATTCTTTGATGAAATGATTCCCCTAATGGAGGAGTAATTCTGTTTTTCACTGAGGAAGCATTGCTGGCACTCGGCCTTTACTAATGGAAGGATTGTTCTAGATTCAGATCTCATTGCTCATTGCCTTCTTCTGCAGCAGCAATACTTGGTTTGCTTTGTTTTCCAAACTCGTGTTTTCTCTTCTGATCTGTTGTCACTGGAAAACGAAAGAACTTCGTGTCCCGTTCTTTCAACCTGTGTAGATGGGGTCCTTTTTTATCTTACAGCTTCAGTGAGTTATATAAATACTTTCATTTTATGTGGTTGGAATGGACAGTATATGTGTGGTTTGAATTCTTTTTTGCTGCTGCTGCTTGCTGCTATTTTTGTGATCATTTTAGTTCCAGTCTCTGTATGTTATTGGCCTTTTTTTATGTCTCTAAACTTCAAGTAGCTAACCCATGATACCAATACCTATCCAAGAGCTTTGATAGAAAAGCAAACTTTGTGAACCATGAAAGGTGGAGATTCCTGCATGTGATGATTTCCAAAACTGAAGTAGAGTGGAATGCTGATATTTGGACTTTTTTGCCTTAATCAAGCCTTTTATACTCAGTTCTTTAGGAAAAAGACGGACTAAGGCAGTCCCAAATTTATTTTTAATCATTCTGGTCTCTGAAGCCTAGACATAAAAGTTTACATTGTTATGGTTTTGTTTCCTCCTTGGTACAGACACCAGCTTCTTGTCTGCATCTTTAGCACACCTTCTGTCAGGAGATGAAGAGCAGAAATCGGAACAAAGACACAACGATGACAAATTAATACACGGCAAGAATAAACAAAAGAATGGGATCAGTTTCTCTTGTCCTCCCTCACCTCCTGAAGTGGCATCCACCCCCACTAACAGGTAGGCATGTCATAGACTGCAGATTCACTTGGGAAAATGAAGAGCTGTGGTGGCAATCATCAGCAAAGGCTTGTTTTTCACCAGTGTGATGTCTGTGGGAAGGTGTAACAGGGCCTTCCACATTTTGCTGTCTTTAGAATCTGAGTGCTCTTTGCAAGACGGGCTGAGCTTTGCCTACCTTAGGTTTTCATTCTGATCTGCACAACCTGCCATTATAAAGTTACAGGAATTCCAGCTCTAAAGAGGACCAAAACTTCCCCCATACCAGGGAGGGTAATTAGGCTCTGCCTTTACTGGGTCATGGACAGTGGATGTTTATCTCCTTCCAGCTGGTGCTGCATTGAAGCCAGATTACCTGGAGTGAATTCTAAATGTTTTTCCTTCCTGTGTTCAGTGTAACTCTCAGGCCAGCCATTAAAACAGGGGACTGTGTTACTGAAGTCCAGCCATTTTTATTGTACCTTTTCAGGTCTTTTTCCTGTTACAAGGTTAGAAATTCTGTACAAGTAAATATATGATGCTCATGGTTTACCAGAAGTCAAATATTAATTTAATCCCCATTAACAATTCTAACCTTCAGAAAGTATGTACTGTCCAATTTCAGATATAGATTATTACAGCACAGTTCTAGCTGCTTTTTAAAGAGACTGATAGTCTCATTGTTTGTGCTCTCCTGGGTTTATGTCTCTTATATCCTACTTGGATTGCAAGTGCTCTGCTTCATTGTTTTTCTACACTGCTTTTTTGCTAATGGAAATGTTTGCAAAATACCTTGTGCAATACCTTGTGCTTCAGTGAGTCTTGGTTAAACTGATGGGTGGGGACATCCATTTCCTGTTGGACAGACAAGAGATCTCCTGTTCTCACAACTGGAAGTATCCTGCCACGTGTATTGGCTTTTCTTGTGGTGGTAAATGATCTATGATCTATATTTAGAAATTAAGCTAGAGAAGAAAGTTATCGCTAGGGAAAGTACCATTGGAGTGTGGCTGCTCTTCTTTGGGAAAGTTGTGAGGATTTGGGATGCCTGTGCCAACAGCTTTCTGCCTTTTCAGCCTTTTAAACTTAAAACAATTGATGCGGGTTTTAAATAGTGACCATAGTAACAGAAGAGTGAGTAGTAACCATTAGGACAGTTTTCTCATTCTTTTGTCACAATGATGTCGCTGATAACTGAATCTTTGCAGTGAGGACTGCCTTGCTTACTGATGGGCTGTCAGCCCACCAGAGAGCCTTATCCCAAAACCTGTCTTGACACAGTCAGAGCAGTGGGACAGTGTAGAGCAGTGGGAACTGCAGGATCAAATAATTCTCAAAAGATGCTCTCTGGTTGCCTGTTAGTTCTAGGCTAGAAGACATTCTAAATACCTCACCCTATGGCCCAGTGCAGCTGCCTGCTGCTGTTACCTGTAACTCACCTGGAACACCGACAGTGGATGAACCATGGCCTGGGACAGCACTGAACTGCAGACAGGACTTTCAAAGCCACGTGGTTAGGGGTCCGGTGTCAAAAACCAACTCGCTGTGTGATGCAGAGCATTCCAGCCTTGAGCACATTGCTGGTGGAAACTGCCTGCTAAATGGTGCTTCAGCCGCCTTTGCATGTGAAAGAAATGCCGTCTGTGATGTTTGTTCTGGAAATAAAACGGGTCACAGCGCTTCTACACCAGGAGTCGCCCCAGTCTCTGAAGATGTTAAGGAGTCTGACACTGAACTGAATTGTATTTGCTCTGGTCTTGAGGTAGTGGGTCTGAATACTCGTGTCAAGGGGAGCTCTGACAGTTCTTTAGGTGTTCCTGCAGCTCTTGGAGGAGCGTGCTCCTCTGGTGCAGTGGGTTCCAGTGTGCTAACTGAGACAAACAGCACCTACTCCGCTGGTCAAGAAAAGCAGCTGCTGAGTGGCCTTGCCACAGGAGCCGATTCTGGGTGCCTGGCCTCCCAGAGGCGTTTACAAAACTCCCAGGAATCCTGCAAAGCATTTCCTGAGAAACCTGAAACTCGTGCAGAAACCGTGGGGCACAACGCCAGCAGAAATGCCCTGAAAAGCAAAAGCGCGCCTGAAGAACGCTGTCAGTTGCACAGGCAGCAAAACCCGGACATAAAAGTAACATCGACCCCAGTGAAAGGAGAAGGAAGGTTGAATCCAGCAGCTCCTTTGACCTGGGAGATTCTGGAAGGCAGCTACACTGGGAATTGCTCTCACAGGGACGGTTCACAATTCAGTAAGTTAAACTTTCTCCCCAAAACTTATCAGAGTGCTCTTTTTCACCCACAGTTTTGCAGAAGGCAGACAGTTCTGGTTAGAAGCTCACAGTGGAGGGGAAAGAAGAAGCCTTTAGAAGGAAAATTGGTATTTAAGTCTATTCAGAGGATATTAGAAAAGACCCTCTGGTATAAAATACCAAGTTACTAAGACATTAATCCCTAATGAAGAGGCAGAAATATTCTTAAAACACAATTAAAAAGTTTGAACCTGATAACTTTTTCTGAACAGAAAATACAAACTCCACTGTAAAACTGTCACTTGCATTTAAATTGTGTGATGGATTTGGGTTTTTTCATTCCTTCCTCTGCATTCAGTGGCTTGTTTTACAAAATCTCCGTGTTTTTGCAATCTAGAATAACAATGCAAAATGAATAATCACAAATGGACGCTGACAAAAGTTTCGGCTGGAGGTGGGAACTGTGGAGGTACCTCTAGAATAGCTAAATGCTGGTGTCAGCCCCTCTGATGATTCTTTCCTTAGCAGGTATTCCCCAAATAAATAGCTCATTGTTAAGAGCTCTGAATTTTGTCCTAAAAATGCCTGCGGTCTTCTTAAACACTAAAAGCTACATTCTACCACTTGAACTTCCTCACCTCTTCCTACAGGTGTACTCTTTGAGGTGAAATCTGCAGAGCTGCAGGACCCCACTCTACTTTTCTGTGTCTGGGTGGTGAAAGACCTTTCACAGAGTCAGAAGGAAGCTGTAGCAAAGACTCAGCTTTCACTCTCCAGCCTAGCAAGCTCTGCCCACTCGGTTGCTGATCTCTCTACAAACAGCCTCGGAGAAGTAAGAAATCCTGCCCTTGAATATTGAGCATTTCTCTCCTTGTTTGATTGTTAAGATGAAGCTAAAGTCGAAAAGCTTTTCAAATTAACGCCGTGAGGGCTGGTGGGGTGGATATTGCTGTTTCTTTGTTTCCCTACTTTTATGTTAAGAAAAAAAAAAGAGTTTCAAATTGCTATTTTGTTGTGGCTTAGGGTAGTTCCCCTTTCAGCCTCCAAACTACAGGAGACTCCAAGGAGCTGCTGGGCATTGAAATGTACTGCAAATTAGACCTGTACTTAATTTGTATGGTGATGGTTGTATCAATGAACAGTTCTTGCTGTCACAACAAAAGATTTGGCCTTTTAGCTATTCTTGTATGTTCTTTTCAGTATTTATTCATTTTATAAACGTAATTCCATGGCTTGCTAACTTTTTTCTTGCTATTGTAACCTCTTTATATGTACCTAGGCCATCAGATCAACTTCACTTTTCAATAATTCCCGAAGAGCTGAAGAGCTTGAAAGATTAAGAGCCTGTGAGGGAGAATATGCAAAAAATTACAGCACTCTCAGTCTTATTGGCAAAGGCGCTTTTGGCTTTGTCTGGACTGCCAGGGACAAGAAAGATCACCGGGAGGTGAAGTATTTCTTTTACCTCTATTGCAATAATTAATTAGGATGAAAACTGAAAGGTTAGAGTGTTCATATTCTGTCAACACTACACTGCTGAAAGCTTCTGTTTGGTAGTTTGGGGGTTTGCTTTGTTTAAACAGAAATCTGAAAAAGCAAACCTCATAGAATCAGGACAGCAAAACGTTTGCATTGATGTATGAATGTGAGACAACAGGTACAGGATGAGCTAATGAACTGATGAATGGAGCTAATTGAGCCTGTTGAAAGAAGACATTAAGCTTAACAGAATTATGGATTTCAGTCTTCTGCTACTAAAGAAAATGGCAAACCACAGAGTCTTTATCATGCCATGACTCAAGAATAAGGAGTAGAGGTGTTGAGGTTATGGGACCCTCCTCTTCATCAGCAGAAGTGTTTTGGGTGCTGAGAGGCATTTCCCTCCATTGTACCCCTGTGCAGAAACCACCACTGCTGTAACTGGTTTATAAGACAGCTGGCCTGTCAAAGCCTTGGGAATTCAGAGCACCAATAAAGATGTGCATTTATGTGCATCATTTGGCTTCTGGGGCTAAATTAGTTTGAAGAGATTATGACTATTCACACTGGGTTACTTCCATCCTTCTAGTAATATGAGTCACTAATGGGTTTCCTGGAAATTAGCTTACCTGGCACTCAAAGCCATGCTTTTGCAGGTGATGCTGAATGCTGTTGTCTGTGTAGGTTGTTGTGAAGTTCATCTGGAAGGAGAAGGTGCTGGAGGACTGCTGGGTGGATGATCCTGCTCTGGGGAGGGTCACTCAAGAAATTGCAATCCTGCTGAGGCTGCAGCACCCCAGTATCATTAAGGTACAGTGACCTGAAGTGAATGCAGTTTGCACTGTATTCCTTTGAATGCTTGGTGTCTCGTGTTCCTCTTCAGCAGTGCAGTATCCTGTATTGAATCTGCCTTTTCAGGCAGGAAAGGAACCCATCTCTCCTGCTTTGTTTAGGAGGGTCACAGCAGGCTATTCTGTTGCTTGCTTCCAACACTTTTACCTCCAAGTTGGTCTGAAGATGTGATGCTTAAGAGGAAAAAAGTCTGTATGCTGTTTCAAGATGATAATATGCATATCCCAGAAGTGTAATGTCACATTTGAACACGTGCTGGTTCAGTAAATAATCTGGATGTGTGTCTTGATTCGTCTTCTTTGGTTTGGGGTTGTTGGGTTTGGTTTTGGGGTTGTGTTTTGTTTTTTTTTTTAATTCAGAAAGAGAATTCCTCGGGTTTAATTCAGCTTTCCCTTTTAATTCTGCACTCTTCAAGGAACATTTGTGCTCAGTGAAATGAGACTTCAAAGATCATAATGCACAGCAATTAAATCTCTTAAGAGGAGAGCAGTTTAGGAAAAAAAAAAAAGGCAGTTTGAAGATGAAGCACATGATTAAACAAGTCTGTTATTTATAGGTGCTGGATGTCTTTGAAAATGAATGCTTTTTCCAGCTGGTGATGGAGAAGCATGGCTCTGGTCTGGATCTCTTTACATTCATTGATAATCAGCCCAACTTGGATGAGCCATTAGCCAGTTATATATTTAGACAGGTGAGAGCACAAATGCTACATGCAGGTAAGGTTTGGTTAACAGAAGAACCAGGACCCTGTTTCACTTCATGCTGGCTAATCAGCTGGTGTGCTGGAGTTGTGTTCAATACCTGCAGAACTCTCCTCCTTAGTCTGTAGGACTGATTGAAAACCTGGACTGCAGAAACATTGCTAAGGTTTACTTAGAAACTTGTAACAGAGAGAAACCTTTGTAGGACCTCGTTGCCTGTAAGGGTTTCGGGTGGAGCCGTGGCCCCTCCGCTGTGACTGGGGCAGCACACAGCCCCTGTCACTGGGCTGCCATCCATGCAGCAGTCACATTTTCTCTGAGGGAGGAAGAAAGCTCACAGAAGCTGCCCCAAGCCCCACAAAAAGCCACATTGTCACTTGGTTCAGTGCTTTGTTTAGATTGGTTACAGGGGTAAAGGGGGCCTGCTCTTTAAATCAAGAAATTATCTTGGATTTTAAAGTGGCGTAATGCAAAGTAACTCCGGATAGTTTCCTGTGAGTCAGGAGCTTGCCCAAGAGGTGAATTGAGAGCTGAATTTTCCTTTCTTCAGTGAGGTAACCACACCAGCAGTCCCCAGCTAATTCCCCCTCATGAGTTCTGGAGGAAATCCCTTGCTCTGGGCTATGCAGGAATAGCTCTGCATGAGCTAACCCTCACCGCATCCCCGCTGTGTCCACCCTCCCCTCAGCTGGGGTGCTGATTGAAGGTGGCAGCTAAAGAGATGTCCCTTTAGCCCTGTGATGGATCAGCCCTTTCCCTAACCCAGCCTGCAGTTTGTAGGGCTGCCTTGTTCCCTCAGAGCTAAAGGGATGTCCCTTTAGCCCTGTGATGGATCAGCCCTTCCCCTAACCCAGCCTGCAGTTTGTAGGGCTGCCTTGTTCCCTCAGATCTGTACCGCATTTCTCTGCAGAGGATTATAAATAGAAATTCTTCTCCCTCAGCCATCTGCTTTTCTTGGTACATGCATTGTGGGGATCACGAATGTATTCCCATGCTCTCCTTAATTATGGCACTAATGCATGAACTGTGCAGGAAGAAGAATGGAATTTAGGAGTGACTGTATTATTTATACCAAACTTCACTCTTAAATGCTCTGTCGTCCCGCAGCATGGGAGGTGCACAGGAATCTCCTTTTGGAGAAACCAAAAGACCCTCCAAATGAAGCTGGAATAAAAATAGAGTAACCTGCAGGGTTGTGGCAGTGAGCTCTGATGCTTGTCACCAAAAAAACTATCACATCATGACTGCAGCACCCCCTCCTGCACATTTGTGAGAGGAAAGCCAGAAAAGGCTTTTTTAAGTGTCTCCCCCAAGAGCATTGCAGCACCCACTGCAGCAATGCTGACTGGTGGGCCTGAGGTGATTGCCAGTTGCCATAATTAGGATGTATATCTTGTTTAGATAGTGTCAAACAAGCCAAAATGTGACTCTTGGAACACTGTGATGCCATGCCGATTATCCGGGACATCTCTATGTATTAACACCTACTTCTTTGCTCCTCTTTCAGCTTGTCTCAGCTGTTGGGTATCTCCACTGCAGGAACATTCTTCACAGAGATATCAAGGATGAAAACATCGTCATTGCTGAAGATTTCACGATTAAATTAGTAGACTTTGGTTCAGCTGCCTACCTGGAACCTGGAAAATTGTTTTATACCTTCTGTGGGACAATTGAATACTGCTCACCAGAAGTGCTGGCTGGCAAACCGTATGTCACCCCCTGAAAAGTAATTTTTTTGCCATCACACCAAAAACACGTGTGTGCAGGGCTGGAACAGAGAAGCCAAACTGCTGTGCTGTTGGAACTCTGCTAGAGTATCTAAGCCCGGGAAAATGCAGCAAGACTGAAGGCACTGCAGTGACAGAAATCCCTTGTGAAAGTTTGAGGGCATATAAAGTAGGGCACTGGGGTGGCAGAAATGAGTTGGAAAAGTTTGAACATGTACAAAGTTGTTTCTAAGTCCGTTGTCAGGCTTTCTCCACCGAAAGCTGTTCTTCTAGAGAGGTGGTGAAAGCAAGTATTGCTGTCAATAGCACCTGCTCCTTGTGTGTCTGTGCCTTGTATCTCCCACTCTCATCTTGGCTGTTCTCTCCTTTCCTGCATGGTTCCCTGTGCTTGAATTTTTGCAGTTTAGTCTTTGTGTATATCCCCATTGATTTTTGTGCTCCTCAGGACTCGAGGATTCTTCCCTTGCACCTTCTCTTGCTGCTGTTTTGGATGTGCTGCCCAAATCTTGGCTGTCTCTTCCCTCCTTTCCAAGTACTCTACCTGGCAGTCTCATACCTGCTCCATGAGGAAGCCTCCTCATCACAGGGTGGCACAGGCAGTAATTGTACATGCCTGTATGTATCTTGCTTCCCCTTGACAGCTGTTTTCATCAGTCCTTCAGGAGGCTCCTCCTAAAAGGGTGGGGGGAAGAAGCAATGCCAGGAGGAGAGGAAATTCCCCCTGGGAATGAGATGGAACGTGAAGCAAGCAGCTCTGCCCTGGGGGTTCTCCCTGTTGCTGTGTGAAGGAACTGTCATGTTTTCT
>JAWWTY010000010.1:22177914-22202221 GCA_035222235.1 Margarornis squamiger
CCTTTGTGTGCAGAGGAAAGTGGTCATTCTGAGCAGGAGACCCTGCCCAGGGGGCACACCAAACCCCGTCAGGAGGACAGGCCCTCTCCTCTCATTGTGCTGACAAGGTGGGACCCTCGGGACACATAAAAAGCAGGATTTTTGGGGTGAGGGTGTCCTTTTTGGACCTTCGTGGCCTGAGCACCCAGCAGGTGCTGAGATAGAAACTTTCCTTTTTCCGCTAAACTTCTTTGTCTCACAGATATTTGCACGGTAACTAAATTGACTACAAGAGGTTTTTCTCACCCCGCTGTGCCCGCAGGGCGGCTGCAGCGGGCTCTGAGCCGCTGCCCCCAGCTCCTGTCCGTGCCGAGGAAGAGGCTGCTGGCGGCGGAGCGGCTGCTGCGGGAGCGCTGTCTCTTCACGGCCGAGCAGCTGCGGGAGGTGCTGGGCACCTGCCCCGCCGTCCTGCTGGAGGAGCCGCGCACCCTCCACCATCACTTCCAGGTGAGCAGCCGCATCCCCCTCCCTGCCCGCAGCCTGCCAAGGGGATGGGGCTCTGCCTGACGCCCCCCTTCCCGCCCGCAGTATGCTTACTTCAGAATGGGGGTCCAGCAGAAGGAGATGGTGAAGGCTCGACTCTTCCAAATGCCCTTCGCCGAGCTCCGGAACCGGCACATCTTCCTGGAGCGCCGGGGGCTCTACGAGACCCCCCACAAAGGGCAGACACAAACCAGTAACCCCAAACTGAAGGACATCCTGCAGCTCCCGGAGAAAGACTTCCTGGCCAGCTTGGCCTGCGCTAGCCCAGAGGAGTATGAGGTCTTCAAGAAGGTGCTGGCTCGGGAGGAGCAGGAAGAGAGGGAGAGGGAGGAGGAGGAGGAGGACGAGGAGGAAGCAGATGCACTGTATGAAGAGGAAGATGATTTGGACGGTGAAAGAAGCAAAACAGCCCCGGAGTGAGGAGGTGAGGCTCCGAGGTGCCTGAGCCCTCCCGTGCTGGTGCACTCCCCCATCCCACTGCACCCATGGCTACTCTGGGCTCCTGCCCCGCATCAGCACAGGCTGTGGTGGCTGCAGGACCCCCTGTGTGGGGCACCAGTAAATCCCATCTATCAAATACAACACCACTCACTCTTCCTCACTGACCATTGACCAATTACTTTAAAAAAAAAAAACAGGTTCCATAAAGTATTTTTATTTAAAAAAACAAACCAAAAAAACCCAACCCAAACCAAACCAAAAAAGCCCCAAACCCAAACCAAACCAAAAAACCCCAACAACAAAAAAAAACACCAACCCTAATTTATTTCCAAGGCTGCATTACATCCTTTGCTGGCTGTGGGGTGGGAGGCAGTGGGCTGCTATGCCAGCTGGCAGCAGGGCCTGGCTTCCCTGGGGCTGCAGGGACGGGCCTTGTGGAAACAAGGACTGTCCCATGGCAGGGTCACCTCCACCTCCACAGCCCCTGTCAGCACTGATTTCATGGCTAACAGGGCAGGGGTGCAGAACCTTTCTGACCATGGCCCCAAACTCTCCTGTCCCTCACACAGAGCAGGCTGGCCTGGTGTTCCCCTTGCCCTGCTCTTCCCAGTGGAGATGGCTGGCTTCTACCCCTGCCCTGGGGAGGTAGTGCTGCTGTGCCTGCCAGGTAGCTGGAGCAGGACCAGGCAGCCTTGGAGGAAAATGAGGCATGTCTGTGTTGTGGGAGGAGAGCTAGAGGCAGTGCAGAAGGGCAGCATCATGCAGGCTTTACATTGTCCCTGCCACTCCCCTCTGCAGCTGTTCCTCCAGGCTGAGCACTACTACACTGCTCCCCAGAAGCAGAGGGTGATGCTAGAGGCACTGAAACTCCTGGGCCTGTCCTGCTCCAAGACCATCTTCCAGGCTGCCACTTGAGACATATGTCTGAGCAAGAGAGGTCAGTGATGCAGGAGGGGAGGGCCTCCCCACTGGGGTAACCCCACACTGCTGGGGACATAACGCTCTATACCAATACTGTGATATATCTCTGGTATGTATTAATTTATAATATACACTGTGTACATTAATACACAAATCTATGTTTAACTAGTGCTGTCATACAAACTCACAAAAACTAGGAACATTTCTAAGCTACTCTCTTGCTTTGCCTGTCCTCTCCTCCATGTGCTCCACAGCACTGGTGCCACAGGAAAGGCAGATGCTGGGGGCAGCACAGAGGGGTAACACGAGGGGCTGGCACTGTCACCAAGCCTCTGCTGTACCCTGTGTTGGTGTGGGGGCAGTTACAAGTGTGGTGGCACTGGCATGCCTCAGCTGACAGCCTTCACCTATAAATCACTTTTCAAATTCTTTCTAGGTTCTCTCTTGGTTTCTGAGCTGGAAATTTGGTTAAAACCAGGGATTGTTTACAAAGCAAAGAAAAAAAAGGCAGGCAGAAGAAGCTGCACCAGTTTCCCCTGCTAGAGCAGAGGAAACAGGAATGTGCCTCCATTGCCAATGCTCGCCTCGCTGCTTGGAGCTGCTCACCATTTTAAAATCATCTAGAGAGGCTGGAACATCTCCTCTGAGCAGATTTTTGGGGGCCATGTTTCAGTTGATGGCTAAGGCTTTTTTGCTCTGCATTAAACTGTTTTATTTGAGGGTTATATGTAATTTATAACCTTGGATTACAAAAACAGGTTGGTGGAGATGCTGTTGGCAAGTTGCTGGGCTGATCCCTGAGTGGACCAGGGAGCCCGTTGCTTGTGCAGAGTGGCTGGGGGCGCTGAGCAGGGCTGGCCCCCTTGGGGTCACTGGTGCTCAGCTCTTCAGGGGCAGAGAGGCGGCCGGAGGGGAGGCAAACCAGCAAAGGCAATGCTGGGCCAGCAGGGGGAAGGGAGCACTGCCCAGTCTGCTGAGGCGGCTGCCTTAAGAGGCTGGAGAAGAGGGAGAGGCTAACACCAGGCAGAAAGGTTCCCCTGCTGTATTCAACCCAGTGAGCAGATCTGATCTTCCTGGTGTTCAAAAAGCCCTTAGATGTGGAAAGATGAAGCTTCTACTGGTTTAAACCCTGTGGAGGAGCAGGAGGAAAATTGAGTGGGTGTGTGGAGTCCCCCAGGAGTCCCACAGCTGCCTCTTCCCACCCTGGGCACCCATCTTCGGCTGGGAGAAGGGGACCTGCCCTCTCCAGGGCTCCAGCCTTTGCCTGGCCCTTTCTGTGCAGGAATCTCTTGTTCATGGAGGTGCAGAGCTAGAGGGAAGCAGAGCACTGCCTTCTGCTTCCCCATCCCAGACACAACCAGGAGCCCTCAGCCACAAGCCCTCACATCCCCTCAACACAGCAGGTGTGAGCTGGGGCTGTGCTGTGGCCTTCCCCCTTCCACCTCCCCAACTCCCTGTACAAGAACTGCCCCCGCCCAGGGCTGAGGAAGGCTGGAGCAGGTACTTACTTCTATGACTTCTTCAGTGTGTGACTGTTGCTTGGTTTTCTGGAAGAGAAGGGAGGAGAGCACCATCAGCCCTGTGCTCCTCAGACACTGCTCACAGCCTTGGTCATGCCTGCAGCCCTCTCCCAGTCCACCCCAGGCTGAGTGTGCCCATGCCTGCTGGGGGGCACCTGCCACTTGGCTCCACCTGTTCAGGGTCATGGGAAGGCTGGCATGCTCAGCATGCTGCTGCTGACTGTACCTGCTGGTTGTTCTTTCAGAACCAGTGCTCTCACAGCTCTCCTTGTAGCAGACGTCCTGGTGTACCTTGTAGACTCTCCTGTACCTGCACACACAGTGGAAGGGTGACGTGTAGGGAACAAGAGACGGATGTGCTTTTATGAGTGCAAAGGTAGAGTCTGAGTGTTTCTGCTGTTTCCTTCCAGGCTGCAGTAGCCAATCTTGGCAGGAATGAGGCTCAGGCCTGATGTGCCCAAGTGATGATCCCCACATGGCCAAGCCTTTTTGCCTCCATCACAAGGAGGCAGGGGGCAACAGCAGAGCCTCCCATGCCCTGGCATTGCAGCAGGGCTCCACCAGCCCTCTGGTTGTAAATGGAGAGGCAGCCAGGAGCTGGGTGGGATCTGCTGCTGTTTGTGGGTCATGCACACCAAATCCAACCTTGCTGCCCTGTGGGTGGGTAACACCAGTATGGAGCTTTCACTTCAGCAACACCCTGCCCTGAAATGCAGCTGTGGGGGTAGCCACAGGGGCATGACAGGCTGCTCAGCCTGCACTGGGGAGGGGGCAGCTGCCAGCTGGGGTTGGAGACGGCCTCACACTTGCTCTCCCTTCCTCAAAGCCAAGCCATGGGGAGACATCCCCAGCTCAGAGCACAAGGGAAAGAGGGGAGCACAACCTGCAGGCAGTACTCACAGGTAGTGGCAGGTGCCTCCTTCCCACACTGGGAATGACTTGGTTTCCGAGTACAGCCGTGTGCACGAGTGTGGCACCTTCTTGCAGGCTGCTTGGGGAATAGGAGAGGGGAGCTATCAGTGAGCCCATCCCTGGCCCTGCCTGCCTGTGCCCTATGGCAAGGGGCCAGTGAGGCCCACCTGGCTTCTCCTTGGCTGTGCTGGAGGGCTGGGCCCAGAGGTGACCACAAGAAGAGGAGCTGTGGCCTCACAGTGCCTAGGTGACTCTATGGGCAAGGCAGGGGCCTGGCTTGCCAAACAGAGCTGGAGAGCTTAGCCAAGAGTGGGGAGCAGACCTGCACTCTCATATCTCCCCAAACTGCCAAGAGCAGAGCCCAGCCCCTCTCCCAGCTGTCAGCATGGCACTGATCTCTAGTGGAGCCTGGGCATGGTGGGAGGCTGTGGGTGCTGAGAGGGTGTGCTGGGTGACCTGCATCCTGGAGAACTCATGACGGACAGACACCAGCCTGGCACTGCAGGAGGGAGCTTGGTCCTCTGGCACAGCCTGGCACTCACCCAGCTGGCAGAGCCGGCCCTTGAACCCTGGGCGACAGGCACAGTGGTAGGACTCAGTGTCTCTGGTGCAGGTGCCTCCATTCCTGCAGGGATTCACGAAGCAATTTTGCCCTTCTCCTGCAAAACATGCCTGGCCATCAGACCCTGGGGCCACAGCACAGCCCTAACAAGCCCCCCAGCATGCCGGGGTGCTCCCAGGAAGAGCTGGTGGGCAGGGGCACATGTCATGCCCCCAAAAAGGCAGGCTGGTGCTGAGGGTCTCCCCTGAGACTTACTCTTGGTCTTCGCCTCAGGCAGGTGCAGTGCCAGACTGTCCCGGCTGGACACTTCTGTATTCTCCAGCTTCACTGGAGCCTCTGGCCCTGGACAACAAGAGGGTCAAATGTCACCTTCAGGCCAGAGCCAGACTCAAAGGCAGCCCCTCTGAGGGGATCCAGCCTACCCACAGTACTGGGGCACTGGTTAGACCTTGGGCAGTACTTTAGCCCTTCACAGTTGGCATCCCTAGAATTGGGGTGACCCTCTCAGCCCTCCTGGAGGTGTGTGGGACACAGTCCTGCAGAGGCAGGGGCAGAGCCAAGATGTGCAGCAAGTCCAGGGCTGCTCTCAGGTGTGCCAGGCTCCTTCCCCACCCAATGGTATAGGGTTCCCAGGCCTGCTAGAGTATCTTGGGCTGACACTTGTATCCCTGGTCTTTTGGGAATGGAAAACAGGGGGCTAGGGCTGGACTAGTGAGGGGTTTCTCACCCAGGTGCCCTCCTTGGGTGTAAGGTTGTTCTTGGCAATGGGGACTGAGGCTGCTGGGCAGGCAGGGGTTGTGCTGGGTCACTGCTTTGGGCTGTTGGGTCACTGCTTGGGCCCCTGCTGTTTCTGGCAGGGGAGAAGGGCAGCCATGCCACAGTCAGTATTGTCTCCCATCAGCAAGGGTCCCTCTCTGGGCTTCCCAACTGGCTGTGAGTCACCCTTCTCCCCTGGTAGGGGTCTAGCAAGCAGGGCAGATGTTTGCCGGCCCAGGGCTGGGTGAGAGGGCTCCACCCTCCTCTGTGGCTACCCCAGCCCTACAGCAGCCTGCCCAGCTGCCCCACCTCATCCTGCAGGAAGCTGCAGGAGATAGCAATGGATGACAGGAGCAGGACAGAAAGGCAACAGAGCACTTACGTGTCTTCACAGTGATGGATTTTCCCAGCACAGTGCTAAACCTGGCGCTGATCCTCCCTCTGCCATCCACCAGCTCTGTGAACCTGCGACAGGAGAGCATAAGGGTACAGGGCACTGCAGGTCCCCCCAGGCCTCATGGCAGATGGATAAAGCAATCACTGGTGACATCAGGCTCTGTGTGAGTCCTGTGGGGGACCTGCTCACAGAGCAAGCCCCCACCTGGCTTAGGACCCCAGTGGGTGGGCAAGAGGCTTCACTCCAGCAGGAGCATGGCTTGACCCTGCAGACACCTGAACGTGGGATTTGGGAAAAGGGGCTGGCTCAGCCTAGTGCTTGGGCCGAGTGCTAGTGGAAGAGCCAGGAGAGTTGGAGCAGTGCTTACCTGGGGGCTGGGGAAGGCTCCTCAGCTGTGTCATGATCTGCTAGCAAGCGGAGCTCGGGCTGGAAAGCTGGGGGCAGCCTGTTGCGCAGAACCCGCGGGTGCCCAGCTTGACTCCACCGTCTCTCTGGAGCCACATCCCTCTGCACTGCACACCAAAGAGGGAGGCTCAGTGGGAGGCAGCATGAGCCAGCACAGCAACCCACCTCCTAGTCAGTCCCACCATCCCATCCCACCATCCCCAGGCCACCATTTGGGGCTGTCTAGCAAATATGCAGACACCCTCCATACATTGGGGCTGTAAGTGCCCATCACCAAGCTGTAGCTCTGCGTCTGCCCTTCCTATCAGAGGCAGCATCCTGCAACTCCCACCTCTCTTCACAGCAGACCTGTATCCTGTCCCCACAGCCTGCTGCAGACACCCAGTGCTGGGGCAGCGAGGGCTCATCACTCTGTTGGTCAACTGGTATCCCCCCCACAGCCTGCTTCCCTGCCATCCCACTGCCTCCCTTGTGCTGCAGCAATCCAGCAGAGACCCACAAGCACTCACAGGTGGTGATGTAGAGGTGGATGGGCTCACTGTGCACCTGGCCTTGCTCTGTGTTCTGCACGGCCGTGACGGACAGGTGGTACCGCTGCCCAGGCAGCAGGTCCCTCACCGTGTAGGACACGAGTTTCCCATTAGGCACATAGCGGCTCTTGACACTCTGAGCAGTGGTGACGTTGATGATATACCCCTCCATGGTGCCAGCGGGTGGCTGCTCCCACACCATGGACACCGAAGTGGCGGTGACACGTGAGGCGGTGAGGTTTCGTGGGGGGAGAGGCCCTGTGGCAGGCAGGGGGTGGGAGAGAAAGTGGTCAGAGCTGGCCACCGCCCCATTTGCTCACACCACCCTACAAGTGTGCCAGAGCCTCAGCTTGCCTGGCACTGCCCTGGCCAGCCCTGAGCTCTGCTCCAGCCATGGAATACACTGGGAGGGGATGTGCAGCACTGGGTCCCTGTCAAGACAGCAGAGCCTCCCTGTACCCTGGCACACAGGTCTGCTCTCGCCCTCTGGCTCTTGGACAGCAGGGGATGAATCTGGCACATGCAGGTGCTGCATGGGGCTGAGCTCATGCTGGTCTCAGAGAGTGAACGCCATTTGGCATGGGAAGACGTGCTGCTGCATTTCCTGCCCTTCCCAGGGTTGCCTGAACACCTCCTGCCTGCCGTGCTGGCCAGACAGCCTGGCAGCTCCCACACCTTCCCCTCCCCACAGCTTTCCTGCCAAGCCCCTGTGCCTGCCAAGCCGGATTGGCAAAGGCAACCCCACTCACTCGTCCACACATGAAAAGGGGCTGTGGACAGGCTCTCTGAGGAGGGGTGGTCTTCTGTCCCCAGGCCACTCAGTGTCGTGACATGGATGATATATCTCTCTCCTGGCTGCAGATCCCTGTGGAAGAGAAAGGGAGTGGGAAGGGGTAAGCAGGCAGCCTGGGAAGCCAGCACCCTGGCACCCACCACTGCCCCACTCACAGGAAGGTATACTTGGCCACACTGCTGTTCAGCTCCACGGTGCGGCCTGCAAGGTCCCCCAGTTGGTGGATGGAGACCCTCACCCTACTGACAGCGGAGTGCTGGAGCTGGTGGAGAGCCCACTGCACTGTGATGGCACTGGCTGTCACATTCGTGATCTCAAAGCCTTCCACCGGACGCGGTCCTGGCCGGAGCAAGCGGAGGGCTGTGGTCATTACAGGTCACCCCATCCTTTCCCCATGTGCCCTCCAGGGGGTCCTGCCTGCACTTCTGCATCAGCTTCCCCAGTGGAGCTGCTCAGTGCCACCTGTCCCACTGAACTCACGCTCTCCCACCCTCACTGCCTCAAGGGAGGCAAGAGGCACATCCATCTGCCCACCCACAGGGACTTGTGCCACCTTGAGGCACCCCTGAGGCTATCTCACTCTGGCCCCAGCCCCCACCACAAACTCTAAAAGCGGCCATAGTACGCATGCCTGGCCCTAATCATAGAATCATCAAGACTGGAAGATCATCCAGTCCAACCATCCACCCAGCGTTACCACTGCAACCCCTAGACCACATCACCCAGTGCCAGATTCAGATGCCTCAGGAATACCTCCAGGGATGGTGACTCCACCACCTACCTGGACAACTTATTCCAATGCCTGACCACTCTTCACAGTGAAAATTGTTTTTCTAATATCTAATCTGAATCACCCGTATCTCAGCTCAAGGCCATTTCCTCACTGTAGGCATGGAAGACGACACCAGATCCCACCTCACTACAACCTCCTTTGAGGGAGTTGTAGAGAGCAATGAGGTCCCCTACTGAGTCTCCTCTTTGAGAATAACAAACCCAGCTCGCTCAGCCATTCCTCATAAGACATGTTTTCTAGACCCTTCATAAGCCTTTTTGACCTTCTCTGGGTATGCTCCAACACCTCACTGTCCTTTATTAAGTGAAGGCCCCAAAACTGAATGCAGTGCAGCCTCACCAATGCTGAGTACAGGGGGATGGTCACTGCCCTAATCCTGCTGGCTACACTATTGCTGACACAAGCCAAGATGCCATTGGCCTCCTTGCCACACTGTTGGCTCATACTGAGCCAGCTGTCAGCCAGCACCTCCAACTCCCTTCCTGCTGAGCAGCTCTCAAGCCACTCCTCCCCAAGCCTGGAGCACTGCAGGGGCTTGTTGCGACCCAAGTGCAGGAACCGACACTTGGTCTTGCTGAACCTCATGCAGTTGTCCTTGGCCCATTGATTGAGTCTGTTCAGATCTCTCTGCAGAGCCTTCCTTCCCTCCAGATCAACACTCTCACCTAACCTGGTGTCATCTGCAAATCTACTGAGGGTGCACTCAACCCCCATGCCCAGATCATCAATGAAGATGTTAAACAGGACCTGCCCCAAACTGAGCCCTGAGGAACACATGACACACTTCAGAGGGCCATCCCAAACCCAGCTCCCACTGACCAACCAGCATCCAGCCCTGGCTTGAGGCTCCACAGAATACTGTGCCCAGCACCATGCTGGCTATCTCCTCCCCTGTGCTTCACTCAGTCTCAGTCTGCTGTGGGGGTCGTGGCTCACAGGCCCACCACCAATGTCCTCTCCTTAGAGGCCATCTTTCGGAAGTCTAATGCCCTCCCTCCTGCTTGCCCTTGATTTCTACAACTGCCTGCCCTAGAAAGCAGGATCACAGCTGCTCTGCTGTCCATGCCCCAGAGGCATCACTGTGCCTGTTCCCTCTGCCCATGGAGTAGAGGTCCCTGCCAGTCTCTGCCCTCACATGTCCCCACACCAAGCCCAGCAGCACAGCAGGGTGACTTGACCATGGGACTTGTTGGCAGAGATTGCATAAGTCCCGCTACCCACCTTGCCTGGGGACATCTCCAGCTTAGCCAAGCAGCACTAGGGGTCCATGCTACTCTGGGCAGAGTGACAAGGAGCAGCACAGCCTGGCCCTGATAAACAGGATCCAGAAGCAGTCCCCACTGCCAGCTCCCTTACACCCCCTTTTACTCACAGCAAAGAGAACAGCGATTCTCTGTGCCAACCACTTTCCAGAGGCCCCCAGCTGGATTTTAGGATCTGCACCAGCAAACCCACCAGGTTTGACACCGTGCTGGAGCTGGCGGCAGGCTGGAGGTGGCAGCACAAGCCCTGGCCCCTGCAGAGGCTGCACGTGCGCACGACCATGATCCATCCCCCCAGGGACGCTACTCACTAGTGCGCGTGGTGAGCATGATGGGCCTGCTGATATCATTCTTGTTGTTCACGTTGCGTTTGACTGAAAAGACAGAAATATTGTAGGCTCTGCCGGAGGTTAGTGCCCGCAATTGGTGGGCAGAACGACTTCGGTCCACAAAATCTGTCCTGCGGTAAGAGCCGTCGAGGGATACGTACGTCACGGCGTAGCCGTCAATGAGTTGCCTGGCGGCTGCGTCCTCAGGTGGGTGCCAAGAAATCAACACACCAGTGTCCTCCACCCTTTCCACCTTTAATGAGGTTGGTGGCAGCAATTCTTCAGGGTGTGAGCAAAAGCAAAGGGGAAAGGTAACGCCATGAATCTTTAGAGACTAGAACCCAGCAGTGAGCGGCAGAGCAGCAGCAGTGAAGGACAGGGATGTTACTGTCTCCCTTGGCTTGCCTGGCAGGTGCTCTGCGGGGTGCAAGCCACCCCTGGCCTGGTGGGCATAGGATAAGCCAGGGTGCTGGGAGCACTCCCTGGCATCACTAGCCAAGTGCTTGCCACTGTGGGACAGGATGAGGGGGTCCTGAGGAGGTCAGTGCCAAGAGGCTTCTGTTGGATGCCTCAGCCTCCCCTCCTGAAGGCATCTGAGGGATCACCACTGCTGAAGGGGAAACTTGCTGCCAGTATCCTGGTGCCAAGCCCTGCACCTGTGGCAGTGCCTCAGCATGCCAGGACCCACCCATGGCATTGGTGGAGCACTGGCTGCCTCACCAAGGCGAGCCCCCAGCCCTGCCCACTTCAAGGAGTACTGCTGGTCCCAGACATTCAGCCCCTTGTGGGCGATGGGCACTGCCAGGCTGGTGTCAAGCCCCACACCATGTCCTGGTACCACTGCTGAGGGCCTTTACCTTTTTCGCAGCTCTTGCCTGTGTAGCTGACTTTGCAGGTGCAGCTGTGGGTGCCATTGCTGGGCAGGCAGTAGCCTCTGCTCCCACAGGGGCTGGAGAAGCACGGATCACTGGCTGTGGGAGAGGTGCCACGTTCAGCAGTGGCAGCAGTGCCACTGGCCCCACAGCCGCCCTGCGCTGCCCTGCCTGCCTCACCTGTCTCACAGTGATAGCCGAAGAAACCTTCTAGGCACACACAGAGGTAGGAGCCCCCGTAGCTTTCACACTCCCCTCCATTTTGGCAAGGGTCCGACTCACAGGCGTCCACTTCTGGAGGTGGGAGGAGGCTGGCAGTGAGCAAGGCCCCTGGCATGCCAGCAGGCAGCTCCCACAGGTGAGCAAGTGACAGACGCCCAAGGGGGAAGCAGGGCAGATGTGTAGCCCAGGGTTTGGCACACCTGGGTTGGACACAGAATCCCCTTCAAGCGCCATGGCGGCCACATCCCTTGACACGGGTGTACACATTGGGAAGGGGGTCCATAACTGGCAGACACATCATTCCTTGCTCCTTCCCCATCAGAGCAGTTTCAGCTCTGCCCCCAAAACCACAGGCAAGGAGGTACAACAGGGAGTGCCCAGGTGATGGCTTGGGGTCAGGGTGTCCAAGACAGTGACCAGCCAGCTGGTTTTGCACTGGCCCTGGCCATGTCCCGGTGCCCAGAGTCCAGCCTCACACTGACTCGGGAAGGAAGAGTCCCTACCTGTCTCACACTGGGTCCCGAGGAAGCCCTCAGGACAGGAGCAAGCAAAGGAGCCAGGGAGGTCCCGGCAGGTCCCGCTGTTCTTGCAGGGCTCCGACTGGCACTCGTCAACATCTGGGGACCAGCAGGAGGAAAGGCACCAGCTCAGCACTGAGGTAGCTGCTGGCTGGGTATGGGAGCTCAGAGAGGCAGTGCTTCTCCAACAGGGCTTGGACCCTCCCCATGACACTTAGGTCTCCAAACTCAGTGGCCAGGAACATCCCTGCTCCTGGATGTTCACTGCCTCACACCTGCCACAGGCACATAGCATGGGAACATTCCCTGAGGGACAGCCAGAGACAACTGGCAGTGTGAGGTTGTGCCACGAGATCCCCACTGAAGGCCTGTGGCATGTCCCATCATCTAACCCCTGACAGATAGCCCACCTTCTCCCTCCTTCACCAGGCCCCAGGGAGCTGAACTGGAGCCATCTGCCAGAGTTCCACCACCCGCTACACTGCCTGTGATCCCCTTCAACCAGAACCCACATGCAACCACATATATACGTATGCACACAACCACATGAATACACTGGAGCACAGCCAAATATGTGTGACCTCAAGCTGCTTTTCTCCCCTTTGTGGCTGGGAACTTTGGAGCCACACAGGGAACTTCCCATCCAGATCCCAAGATCTGGGGCTTCTCTGCTTGGGCTAAACATGCCTCAAGAGAAGTCATTGCCCTGCCAGCAACAGAGATACCCACACAGCATTTATTAGTGGGGGACATAGCATTCATGCCCCCACAGCCCTGCTTGCTCCCCTGCCTGACTAGGAGCAGCGTCTCTGCTGGAAAATCCCACAGCTGTCTGGAAGCCTTGGGAGAGGAGCCCTTGCCTCAGGCTGATCCAAGCACAGCCAACTGCAAGTACCCTAGCTCCTGGCCATGGAGTTTGCAACCCACTACGGTTTCCCAAGGGCTGGGGGGCACAGAAGGGACTGACAGTCGTGGAGCATGCCTGGCACAGTCTCTTACCCAACTCGCAGTGGTGCCCGGTGTAACCTGGCTCACACAGGCAGAGGAACGCAGCGACGCGGTCCTTGCACTGGCCACCATTCAGGCAGGGCTGGGACTGGCACTCATCGATCTCTGCAGGCATTTGGGCCAGGGAGAGACAAGGCAAGATATGTGAGCACAGGGCAGGGGTCCCTGGGTGGTCAGGGGAGAACTGGACTATATATCCTGGGGTCACCAAACCAGAGCTGTGACTACAGCCCACTGGAATGGTGAATCAGGGCTTGATCACTCCCCAGCAATTCTCACCATCACATTCAGGGGGGTCACTCCAGACACCTGGCACATGGCAGACACGGGGATGGTTGTGCTGACTGAGGATGTAGCCCAGCTCACACTGGTATTCAGCCAGTGAGCCCACCTTGGTGGAGTTGAAAGAGGCCCGGGCATGCTTCACATCGCTGGGGATGCCACAGTCGACCTCTGGGGAGAGACTGGGGATGAGTGGGGCACCCAGAGGCATTCCAAGTCCCCTGCTGGAAGGGAAAGGTTGAGGCCCTTACCAGACTGGCAGTGCTTCCCCACATAGCCCACGGGGCAGATGCAAGCGTAGCCCCCACCGAGGTCCTCGCAGGTAGCCCCATTCTCACAGGGGCTAAGGAAGCATGGGGAGGACACTGGAAAGAGAGCAGATCAAAGAACAGCTGCTGCAGAGCTGGCAGAGCTCAGAAACCAGTCAGCCCCCTTCCCCTTCCAGCAGGGCACAAGGAAGAGTTGCAGCACCTCAAATTACAGGGAAGGGGTGTTAAAGCAAGCAGCAAGGTTTCCTTGCCACCAGCACCAGCACTCACTCCTCACACCTACCGATCTCGCAGTGCCGTCCAGCGTAGCCTGGGGGACAGTCGCACTTGTACTTGCCGATGTAGTGGAAGCAGGTGCCCCCGTTCTGGCAGGGCCCCGAGGCACAGGGGTCTGGCTTACCTGGGGGCACAGGGCAGGCATGAGCCTAGTGGGCCAGCTGCCGCCTCTCCTCCCCGCGGGGGAGCTGGGGGACCGTACCGATCTCACAGTGCTTGCCAGTGAAGCGGTAGGGGCAAGTGCAGTGGTATTCGCCATCCGCCTCTCTGCAGGTGCCCCCATTGCGGCAGGGCCCTGTGCTGCAGAGCCGAGGCTTGGCTGCAGAGAGAGAGCCAAGAGTGGTGGTCACACAGAGCCACAGCCTCCCGCCAGCACCCCACCCAACCCCTTGCTGCAGGACATTTGAGTGCATCACAGGCCCAGCCACACCACAAAAATGACACCCATACAGGTGTGTGCCAGGGTCTTGGGGCCCATCATGCGGGTGCATCATGCCAGGAGACAGGCAGGTGCTCCCAAGTGCAGAAGCTCAGGCATGTAAAACACTCCAGCACTGATGCTGTTGTACAGGAAACAACTGGATCAGCTGCTGTGACTGTTGGGTGTCATGCAATCCTCATCTACCCTGCAGGATGGGATGGGATAACCTGCACCAACATCCAGCTCTGCAAGCAGCTGCTCATCTCCCAGAAAGCTCCAAGCTCTTCTCCTACCCACAGCCAGGTGAAGGGGCCACAGGGAGCACTGTGCAGGTACCTTTCTCGCAGTGCGTGCCAAGGAAGCCTCGAGGACACTCACAGATGTATGAGTCCTCATGAACCTTGCAGGACCCCCCATTCAGGCACGGCTCTGAGTCGCAGGGTGACGGCATTGCTGCAAAGCCAAACACAGGCCATCACTGAGGACATACGGCCAGGGATACAAGGGTGGCTCCCTGACTGGTGATGGTACTCCCTGTTCAGCCCCACCCCATGCCTGCCCCCCCATCCCCACGGACAAGCCTTACTGTGGTTGGTGCCATAGTCAGTGTGGCAGACGCAGAGGTAGCTCCCACCATACTCCATGCAGTACCCGCCATCTGGGCACTGTGTGTTCATGTTGCACGGCGTTGTGGTGACTTCTGCAAACACATGACCAGCACGGCCTTCCTCAGCCAGTGGCAGCAGGACACCCAGATGGAAACAGGGGCCTCCTAACTTCGCAGGGTCCAATGAGATGGGACAAACACTCTGTACCCCATGGCACAGACATTGCAAATGGCAATGCCCAGCCTCAATGCCCAGAGAGCTTTGGAGAGGGAACACACAAAGGCTGGGATTCCCTCCACATCCACAGGAGCTGGTCTGGAGAAGAGACTGGTAGAAGCATGGCTCAAGGGGGAAGCATTGTCATCTCACCAGGACACGTATTTCCAGACTCAAATTCATTGCATGCCCCTGGCACTGTGCTAGGCTCAGCCATGGGCAGTGTCTTTTTGCTTGTTCATAGCCTGCTTGGCTCAAGCATCCCGGAGGGAGAACACACAGTGAGCAAGAAGCTTTCACCTACCAAATTCACAGAGGAGACCAAAAAACCCAGGAGGGCACTGGCAGATGGTGACATTCCCCTCCAGACAACTGCCCCCATTGCGACACTCACAGCCCTCTGAGAACTCTGCAAGAGAGGAGATGGGAGCTTTGCAGGATCTCTTCTGCTTGTACAGCTGGAACAGACAAGCAGCCTTGCCAGACGCTACCCCATGAGGGAAGCTTAGGTGGGCAGCAGCCCTGAGGCCCCCAGACATTCAGGCACAGCCTCATTCAGAAGGACAAACCCTCTGTTCTGAACAGGCTCTCCGGAGCTGCCACTTCTCCCCTTCAGGAGCAAGAAGGCTCCCTTTGAGATCCTGAACCACACTAGCAAGATCCTTTGGTTGGCACTTACGGTCTCGACAGTCCTGTCCAGTGTAACCCTCCTGGCACTCGCAGACATAGCCCTGCTCAGTCTCCAGGCAGCTGCCCGCATTTTGGCACGGGTGGGAGAGGCAGGCGCCAGGCATGCGGGGCCCACCTATAAGGAATGGGAAGGCTGAGTCAGAGAGGTCCAGCCTGGGGCTGGAACACCCTCTGTTCTCGGGGTTCTGCTGGAGGTCCCAGCAGGGCCAAGCAGCCCCACAGGAAGGGGTTCCCTCCTGGCAGCACCACGGCCCCTCCACACATGCTGCCCACCATTTTCAGCAGTGCCTATGACTGACATAGCCCCTTTGCAGCGATTTGCCCTTTCCCACCCAGCTCCCCTGACTGCAGCTCCCATGCCAGGCTGGTCAAGGTGCAACCTCACGCACCATACTGGCAGTTGTTGCCGTAATAACCCGGGGAGCAAGTGCAGATATAGCGGCCAGGGCGGATGTAGTTGCACGTTTGCCGGTTCTGGCAGCTCCGGTCCTCACAGGAAGATGAATCTGGGAAGGAGAAAGCAAGGAGTGAGTGATGAGCAGAGCCTGGACCTGGGAGAGGGCCACAATGGCCAGCAGACCATGGAGGACACAGTCCCTGGCATGGGTCAGCCCGGGGCACAGGCACCTGTCTCGCAGCGCTGTCCCACAAAGGGCTCCAGGCACACACAGGTGTAGTTATCGACCAGGTCAACGCAGTGCCCACCGTTCAGGCACGGACTGGACTCGCACTCATTCACCTCTGCAAGGGGAAGCCAGGAGAGATGGTCAGGTCATGTGTGGGCACAGCCAGTGCATCCAGTGCCTCCCAGCCCAGCCCATCCACTTGGGAGTGCGATGTCAACAGATGAAATAAAATCCATGCCACTGGCAATTCCAAGCGTTCCCCTCCCAAAACCATGTCCAGGAGGGAAGCTGGGTGGGACAGCAGCTTGCCAAGGTGTGAAATGTCCTCATCTCCACTCCGTACCTCCTCCTGCCACCCACCTGTTTGGCAGTCCACCCCTGTGTACCCCGGCTGGCACAAGCACACCGCCGTCCTGTTCACCACCTGGCATCTCCCACCATTCTGGCACACCCTGTTCTCACATGGTGATTCTGCTGCAGAGGAACACCAAAAAAATAAGAGGTGAGGGGTGTCAACTCAGGTGCAGGACCAGCACATGGCACCCTCTACACATGCCAGGCATACACCAGGGCCAGGCAGACACCACAGCTCGGAGCCACCAATGCACCTTCTGTCAGGAGACAGTGGCCATGTCCCCAGTCATGACTGCCCCCAAAACCCTTCCTCAGGCAGCTCAATTCTTTCGTCCCCCTGCACCTCCTGGATGTCAGTGTGCTGCACTGGGCATTTCTCCTTCCCTCCCTTCCCCAAAAGTCAACTGCCTTCTTGCCAGTGGAGACACTGGCACATCAGCTTGGTGGGAGCCAGATGCTTTGGCAGCACCTTCCACAGGCACGTGGAGGACAGTGGCAGAAGAAACCAGTCACCACAGTCCCTGCCAGAGACTGGGAGGGTCCCTCCTGGCTTTGAAGGGCTTGGGACCAGAGCATCACCTGCAAAAGCAGGGCCTGCAAAGCTGCTGTTTCAGCACTGACCACAGGCTTTTCTCACTAAGGGCGTGGTGGTAGGAGAGTGCTGGCAGCAGAAGAGTCAGAGCAGGAAGGGCTCGTGGCCAGAGAAAAGCTTCCTTTGCCTGCAGCAAGCTGAAATCCAAGCTGGCTGTCACAAACTGCTCGAGCTCAGCAGCTACTGCAGGAGCTCTGGTCTGAAGAGCCCTCCCAAGAGCAGCAGTGCCCCCCAAGCCTGGGGTCTCTGCTTTTCAAGTGCCACACTACTCACCAGTCTCGCAGTTGTTGCCTCTGAAGCCTGGTGGGCACTTGCAGGTGAAGCTGCCAGCACCATTGAGGCAGGTGGCTCCATTCTGACAGGGGTGGGAGAGACACTCATCCACATCTGAAACAGAGCCCCACATGGGGACAGGAGTTCAGGGCAGGGACACTGCAGGGACAGACAGACTGCCAGCACATAGCAGTGACACCAGGAGCAAAACCTGCTCCCTGCAGCAAAGCACTCACCAACATGGCATCTCTTTCCCGTAAAGCCAGCCAGGCAGGAGCAGGTGTAGGAAGGGTTCCCTGTGATGCAGTCCTCAATACACTTTCCCCCATTCAGACAGGGCCGCAGTGTCAGGCAAACAGAGGCTGTGGAGACAGGCAGTGCCCCTCCATCAGCCCATGCCCTGACAGGGCTCACCCACTGCCTTCCAGCAACACCAGTGCCAGGGTCTGTGTCTGCACCCACCCAGCTCCCTGGGGTGCTCAGGGAGCCCATGGGGCTGCCTGCCTGATGGTGGGGATGGGTCTGCTCCTCAAGGGCTCCCCTGACACAGGGAAACGTCCTTCTGTGCAAGGGGGAGAGGTTGCACATGGCTTGCCCCACTAGCTGGGGGGACACGGACATGGCCTCATTCATCCAGGGCAGAGGGAAAGGGGACAGGAAAGCCCATGTACAGCAAACCCACCGATAACGCAAGACACACAGATCACGAGTGGGAAAACATGGTCAGGGGAGAGGGGATGAGGAACTGGAGGCCAGCAGCTCCGTGGGGGATGTGTCAGGACCCCTGGGCTGGGGAGCGTGGCCCAGACCCTGGCAACCTGGCCCCACGTGGCAGGTTGGCATTCAGCAGCCCCCCACATGGCTCAGCCCAGCCTCCTAGGACTGACAGACATGTGCACTCTCCCCAGGGGTGATGACCCCTCATGCCCTGTCTGGCAGTGGGCTGGTGGGGTCCCGCCTGTGTGCATCACCTTCTCCCCAACCTCCCTCCTCACTCCCCACAGGATTTTTTACATCTCAAAAGTCTTCCTCCCCTCCCCATTTGCTCTTCCAGCCCCTTCCCAGCCCCAGGGCACCCACAGGGGCCAACCCAAGCCACAGCCAGTGCTGAAGACTGTTCCCGCCATGGCTGCCTCCCCTCCCTCCCCAAAGCCCTTTGATACATCTCTTCCACCCCGCGGAGGTGGGGGTTGAGGCAGGGAAAGATGGGGCTGGAGAACAGTGTGGGGTTGGGTTGGGAGTTAAGTAAACCTAACTGCTGTCCTCTTACTTGTATTGCTGCAGCCCCCCACTTGCACCTGGGCATCATCGATTCTGAACACCCAGCGCCCGGGGATACCCACATTTGTCGTCATCTCCACGTCAGCGATGTCATCAGTGCGGGATCCAGGGATGTTGAAGTAGCGCTTTCCATCACCAGCGTTAAAACCTGCCTGGGAGGACAAAGGCAGAGGGTAAAAAGACATCACTAGTGCATGGGGGAAGGCAGCTGGAGCACTTGGACTCCTATCTCCTGCCACTCAGCGCCACTGGTGGCACTGCTCAGACCTACTGCTCCCTTCCACATGCCACCGACCAGCGCTCAGCCCTGTTCACATGCTGGGACAACAGGGTGAAGTGGCTGCCTGACCCACTCAGTCCCTCCCCAAGGATTCAAATCCCAGGCACTTCCCCTCCACCTGCAGCACCCTGCCTGCTGCAGGCTGGCAGGCAGAAAGCCAAGCACAGATCAACTGTTGGTAAATTCACACATCCAAGCGGGTACTAGAGTTTTTGCAGGTGTAGGTGTTGGCTTTTTTTCCGTTAAACACAACACAAAGAGGGAAGAAATAAAAACACAAGCAAAAGGTACGCTGGCTGTGGCAGCTGCTCTTAAAGGCTGAGGTTAGGAAGGAAAAGGGACTATGAGGCAGCAGCCAAGGCAAAGACATGTGGTTTCAGGCTAACAAAGCCCCCTGTATGGTCTCAGTTCTGGAAGCCAGAGCATACACAGATATTTAAGAACTCTGAAGGAAAAAAAAAAAAAAAGCACGGGGAGGTTTTCCACCTCCAAAAAACCCGACCAGGAGCCATGAGCTTGCAGGGTGGATATGCTACCAAGGTGCCCTGGGGGCCACGTTCACCACTTACCTGTGCCGCGATGCCACCAAGCCCGGCAAAGTCCCCCCCACTGCTGGCATGCATACCCGTCGTCCAGGCGATGGACTCATAGTTGAAGATGGTGAAGGAGAGCTTGCCATCTGTGATGAGGACAATCTGGAAAGTGTTTACCTGCAGCAAGGTGGGGGAAGAATGCAGTGAGGGAAGACGAACCAGTCAGGAAATACAGTGGTGGAAAGAATATTGTGCAAAGGGGTGTTTCTTTGAGTCCCAGTCCTCCTCAGCGAGCAAAGGCACTTAATTATTTTTAATCCTTATTTGTTGTGATCACCCGCCAGAACACCTTGCTTCTCTTTCCAGAAAAAGGGAAAAATGGGGGGAAATACAGATATCAGGCATCTGGAAGGCAAATGGCACTTCACTGCTGCACAAGAAGGTGGCTGCTGGTAATGTAAAGCCTCCAGAGGGTTAGTATTGCCAGCCCACCACTGCTCTGTCACAGGAAGGTATGGTGATGGAGCCATTGTGGTCAACTTAGCCTTGTTAACAGCAACATGACGCATGTGGCAGGAGCCACACCATGGTGGAAGGCATGGAGGCGGGGTGGCTGTTTTGCCCCAGTTACTCACTGGCGAAAATGAGCTGCCCCCGAAGAAGGTGACTCGGTACCAGGTCGCGATGAAGACCCACTGTGCAGAAAACTCAGGGAACTCAGGGAAATACTGAGCAATGTCCCTGCTCGCCCTCTCCAGGATGGGCTGCTCAGTGCTCTCTCGGTAATACACATCGCCTGCCCGCCGGTTATCCACGTCTGCCCAGAAAGCGGCAACCACACGCCGGTCCTTGGAGATGGGGAAGGCCACCGGTGTGAACTGGGAGACCTCCTTCAGGAATGAGATGATCCCATTGTTATTTACCTACAGAGAGGGAGGAAAAGAAACAGACGGTCACAGCTGACTCCTGCTGCCGGCAGGGATTCATGTTTTATAGGTGTTTTCCATTTCACCTTTCTCTCCCTCTCCCCTCTCCACAAATATTGAAGCACTTCCCCTTCCTGTCCTTAGAAGCAGAGACGAGACGTGCCCCGGCACCCACAACATCCACAGCCCCCCACCCCGTCCGCCTGCTTGCTGGAGCGCAGCTGTGGGCAACTGCCTGAACAAACCAAGCCCTGTTCTTCGGGCCAGAGGAAGGGGAACAGCTGCAAAAACTGCAGGAGCCCGGCACTTTAAACAAACAGTGCCCAGTGCACAGGGCCAGCTCATAGCAGTGCTCTTGGCCGGGGTGAGGGACAAAGCTTGCTCCCTGCTCTCACGGCTCACATGCAGCCTGGGGGGCTGGGGACTGCAGCTGGGCACCACTGTGACTCTCCTGGCACAGGGGTTGTGCCAGAGCCATGTGGGCCCTGGCCCAGGATGTGGGGAGCCTTGCTGGGCAGCAATCCATCCACTGGCATGCACAGCACTCCAAGTGAGCCAGTGGGCTTATGGTCTCCAGGTGACCAAGTGCCACCACCCCATGCAAAGCCCCCGGTGCTTCAGCAGGCTGCTCTCATTAAAGTGGGGTACACCAGACCACCAGGGTGAGATACTCCAAACTGTTCCCCAGCACTAAATAAATGGGGCAGTTACAGTCCTGCAATGGTTGGCGGCTCTCAGCCCAGGGAAGGAAGCTGGAAATAGTGGATGCTGTTGCCTGCAGAGCTTCCTCCCGGCTTGCGGATGCAGCAGCAGTGAGGAAGAGGAAGAAATCCCCTGCCTGCCTGAACAGGCTGTGAGGTAGCAAGGATCAAAGAGAAATGCTCTCATCCTGAGCTTCCAAATTTCCAGGAGGAAACCTTACCAGCACTCTGCCACACTACCAGGCTTGGCAGGGCAGGTAGGTTCTAGCTTCTCCATTCTCCAGCCCTCAAGTGACAGTGGAACAGGCAGGAGCACATAGCCCCAGCCAAGCTCTCCAGTGTACAGTGTCTGGCTCTGGCAAGCCTCAGGGCTGAAGGGTGGGAAAGGGGGACACAGTACAGGCAAGAGACTCTCAAGTGCAGAGAGCAGCTCTAGCACACGGGGGCAGGCAGTGGTGTCACACTCAAGGAGCCAGGAGCCAGCATCCCCAGGACCCATGTGGAAGCTTGAATGTCTTCATCACAGCTGCCAGCACACCCAGGCAGGCCTTGTGCAGCCTCTGGGGAAGGTCCCCAGTCCCCGAGGAGGGTTCCTCAGCCCCTCCATTCAAACACTAGGCAGTCCTCACTGTGACTAAGGGAAAGAGGATTCTGTTTTCCCAAAGCCTCCGTAACCCCACTATGTCTGCAGAGGAACATTCTTCCCTTGATTAAAGCAAGATGGGAGAGAACCAGAGCCAAGAAGGGCCTTTTTTGTTGTTGCTGGGTTTTGTGAAAGAGGAGGGGGTAGTTGGAGATGGCCCTTGAGGACAGAGATTTCCAGGTGAGCCCAGCCCTGTGTCAGTCCCCCTAGACAGCAGCTCCCAGGGGAGGAGGACCCCTGCCACAGGGACTCTCACGCTGGGGGTAGGAAAGCTGGCCCTCGGCAGAGCCAGGGAGGGTCTTGGCTCAGGGAAAGGGAATGTACTGCTCTCTGAACCCTGCAGCCCCTCCAAGACCTAGAGCTGCAGTGCAGATCCTGTATGGGTCAACCATCCTGTCACCTGGATTCGCCCAGCCTCTTCTGTCCTCCCACAGTGATCCACATCCCAAGCCTGGGTCCCTCCCATCTGGTGGCAGGGCTGGCACTCTGATCAGGAGAAAAACACCACCAGGTAGAACTAATCACCCACTGTGCTGAGCCAAGGCAGTGGATGGTACATAAGCCCAGCTCCAGGATGGCACCAAGGTGATGCTCAGCCCTCTCCTCCATCAGCTGGGTCTGAACCATCAGTCAGTCCAGAGCAAACCAGGGAGAATGGACCAGGAAGCCAAAGGATTCACTGTGCCAGGTGGGAACTGGCATGAAGAGCCCACACCTCACTCCAGGACACAAGGCAGCACCACCCAAAAGACTCCATGGACAACAGGTACTTGGGGTTACCCTTCTGCCCAACAGCCACAGTTGAGGGGGATATGATGGACCAGGCACGATTCAAGGTCTCTTGACCACACTCTCCTGCAGGGGGATTGGGGGCTGCAAGGGAGTATGTCACCAGTAGTCCCAGGAGCCCAGTGGGCACAGGCAAGGGAGTGGAATGTGCCAAGTGGACAGCCCAAAAGGCAGACACGTTTATTTTGCATTACATTCAGATCCCCCCCACCACCACCCTCTCTCCAGCAAGGGCCACCAGCCAGGGACCACCATGGCAGGGCTGCAGCACACCAACTCCAAGCCCTTACCCACCAGATGTGCTCAGATCCCTGTTGCCGGGATCCCCCTGGTTGTCACGGGGCCGGTCCCACAAGGTGTGGGTATGCAGGTACTGCTGGCTCCAGCCAGGGCTAAGTCCAGGCTTCCCATTGCAGGTGAGTGCTTTGCCCAGGACTCCCAACACAGCGGGGCCAGGACCGTCGCTGGGGGCCCCCCATTGATCCAGGGGTCCCACAGGCTTCCCCAGCCTGGGGAATGCCCACTGCATTGCCCTTGGCACACCACTACTCCTCTGATGCTTCCAGTTAAGTGGGGACCACGTCATGGTCCCCAAAGACACTCAGATTCAGGGGAAAGGCAGGAGAGGAAATAAATAGAGTGGGAATAAGAGAGTGTAGGATGAAACAAATAAAAGGGAGCAAACAGGAGGAAACAAGAGGCAGAAAACAGAAGGAAACAAGTGGAAATAAGTAGAAATTACACACAGAGGGCACACCACTACTGCTCTGCTGCTTCCAGTTAAGTGGGGACCACCTGATGGCCCCAAAGGAGACTGAGATTCAGGGGAAAGGCAGGGGAGGAAATAAATAGGAGAGTATAGGATGAAACAAATAAAAGGGAGCAAATAGGACGAAACAAGAGGCAGAAAACAAAAGGAAACAAGTAGAAATAAGCAGAAATTACTCACATAGAGGGCACACCACTACTCTGCTGCTTCCACTTAAGTGGGAACCATCTGATGGCCCCAAAGGACACTGAGATTCAGGGGAAAGGCAGGGGAGGAAATAAACAGGAGCGGGAATAAGAGTGTATAGGATGAAATAAATAAAAGGGAGGGAATAGGAGGAAAGAAGAGGCAGAAAAACCAAGTGGAAATAGGCAGCAATTACTCACATAGAGACCAGTGTGCCCCGCACCAAAGAAGGGGAAGGGGATGGAGAGAGGCCGGAGCTCGGAGCCACCGTCGTCCTGTTTCCGCGTGGCGGCGTCGCCCTGTGCCGGCCCGAAGGGGTAGAAATCCCCAAGGGGCACCTCAGCCCGGGCCCACAGCCACTCGCCCAGGGCCAGCAGCACGGCCCAGCCCGCCAGGGCCCGCATGGCCGCGGGCAGCACCGCTCGCCTCTCACGGAGGCACCAGCCCCTGAGGCATGGCGAGGGGAGCGAAGGGAAGGGAAAGGGAAGGAGAATGGAAGGGAAGGGCAGGGGAAGGGAAGGGAAAAGCAAGGCAGGAGCTGCCCGGGGCGGAGCGGCGGGACCGACCGCTCTCACCGCGGCCCGAGCGCACAGTGCGGGCCCCGCCGCGCGCGCACCGCCCTCACGCCGCTGGCCACGCCCCCTGGGGGGTTCATTTGCATAGCCCGGGCGCGGGCAGCCAATGGGCGCGCGGCGCCACGGGGGGCGGGGCGAGAGGGCGGGGGCAATGGGGCGGGGCTAGGTGCGAGGGGGCGGGGCCCCCACGGGCGGCGTGGGAGGAGGAGGAGGAGGAGGAGGAAGCGGAGGAAGGGGATGGGGGGCTCGGCACG
>JAWWTY010000010.1:22202321-22222515 GCA_035222235.1 Margarornis squamiger
AGGTGGAGGAAGGGGATGGGGGGTTGGCACGGGGGGCGTGGGAGGTGGAGGAAGGGGATGAGGGGTCGGCACGGGGGGCGTGGGAGGTGGAGGAAGGGGATGGGGGGGTCGGCACGGGGGGCGTGGGAGGAGGAGGAAGGGGATGGGGGGTCGTCAGGGGGGGCGTGGGAGGAGGAGGAAGGGGATAGGGATTCGGCACGGGGGGCACCACAGCGAGGGGGGGGACTCCCCATCTTCTCCACCCCACGGGGAGCGTGAGAGGAAGAGGAGGAAGGGGGGGAGCCGGCACTGGGGGGGACTCCCCCTTTCCTCCCCCCCCACGGGGGGCTTGGGAGGAAGAGGAGGAGGATGGTGGGGGGGTCAGCACGGAGGGCACCACAGCAAGGGGGGGACTCCCCCTCCCACGCCCCCCCTTTTGGGAAGAGCAGCTCCCACCCCAAACCACGCGTGGGCACAGAGCCCCCCTCCATGGCCAGCCACTCCCCAGCAGTGGTGCCCTCTGCTCCCTTTAAAACAGGGGCCTGGATGAGGAAAAAAAGAGTGGAAGAGAAAAAAAAAACAACCCTGCGTAATTTCCCTTTTATTTTTTTTTTTTACTCCCTTTTTTTTTCTTGTTTCTTTTTTTTTCTTTTTATTTTTTTTTCAGGTACTAAAAATATTATCTGGAAATTCTTTTCAGGAATGCCGTGTTTTAGGTTACGCTCCAGGCTCAAGGGCTTCTTTGTCTAAGGGAGGAAAAAAAAAAAACCAAGCAAAACAAACACACCCACCCTACATTTATCATCGGGAATTCATTTTATTGGGAGAGGCTGAGCTCCCAGGAAAGTGGAAGACTCCCTCTAGGGAGACCCCACCAAAGCATGGTGGTTCTGATTAATTATCAATTAATGAGGGGTGCTACCTGCACCGCTGTAGGGCGGTGCTGGGGTGAGGGAACCTGCTGGATTTTGGGGGTGTGGGGGGGTCGAGGTCCTCTCCCACCTCCTGGTGCCTAATTTGTCCCACGACAAAAGCATACAAGGTGCTGGGAGGATGTGAGGGAGATCCCCATCAATCCCCAGAAAAACCAGGGAAGGCCCATCATGGACTTCTGGTGCTGGCACCGTGTGGGAATCCATTCCCAGCTCCAGAGGTTTTCCATGTTATTCCACATCCCCGCCGTCCAAAAGTCCTCTGCTGTCAGGATTGTGAGGTACACCTGAAAAGGGGCCAAGGAACAGATTTTGCAAAGAGTGAACAACATCGGGACTGGGTGAGGACCAGCCATGGCCACTGCCACGGAAAGTCTGCCTCACTGGGGGCCCCGCTCTGCCATTGGCACGAGGGTGCTCCCAAAATGCTCACCCACGCACTCCTGGCATCGGGATCCTCATCTCTCTGTTGCTAAGGACACGAAGGCGTGGGGTGAAGGGTGGAGGGCAAAAAGTGGAAAGCAGGGATGCAGCAACACTGGGGGGCTCTGGGGAAGCACAGCATTCCCCTGCCCCTGGCACTTCCAGGACCTCTCCCCCCTCAGAGTGGTCCCAAAGGTGGACCCCAAGATGAGCCTGCCCCCTGGGATGCACCTCAGCCAGCACCAGTGCTCCAGGACCAAATGTCCCCAAGGCAGGCAGCCCTGGCTGAGCCCCACTGCCGATCCTGGAGAGGTGACCCTGTCCCTTTAAAAATCTCTTGGAAGAAAATGTTAAAAAGGGGAAAAAAAAAAAAAATCGAAATCCAAAATAAATAAACAGCCACATCCGGATTTCTCCCCCGGGACACTAATAAAGGTTTTATGGGTTTGATATGAATTACCCTCCCTGGCCATTCCCCGCTGATCTTCTGGAAGGCATTAGGCTGCACACCCCTGCCCTGGCCCCAGCCCCAGGGGACACTGTGAGGGAAAGCAGCAGGGGCACTGCCATCCTTCCCACGCAGCCCATCTGCAGCTTGGGGGTTCCAGCCGAGACCCATCTCTTTTGGGGGAGTGACTGGTGGGCGGTCTTCTGGCTGCCACCATCCACCACCTTGCACCTGTGAGAATGAGCCCCACACTCCCAAAAGTCCTGTCTCCTGGTCCTGCCGTGCCATGCCTGGCCCTGCTGCAAGCTCAGCTTTGAAGGAGCACAGGGACATTGTGGAACCAACCTGCCACTCTGCCACTCTGCATCCCCAGAGAGGCCATCCTAGGCTTCTCACGGTGGGTTTTCCCTCGTGAGAGCTGAAGGGCAACCAGCACGAGCGTGAGGGGAGGATTTTCTTCCAGGCAGGCTTCTCACAGGAAAGCATCACAATGCTCCCCCCAGGTCATCCCAGCCCAACTCCCCAGAACACTAAATTGGAAGCAGTAAACTGAGCAAGAACAGCTGTGGGCCCCAGATGCAGACATTTCCTCTGGGCCCAGAGCTGGAACTGGTGCAAAGCTGGGCTCTGCACTGAAAATGCTGGGGGGAGCATGGGGAAAAGCAGCCCTCTCCCCACACCATCTGGCAAAACTCCATCTTCCATCACCCGCTCCCTCTCTGGTAATGGATGCCTCTTTCCTCCACCTGCCACCACCTTTGCAGTGTTCAGCTTCTTGGTGGCCCTCAAAATGGGGCCAGGACCCACCACACCCATTCTAAGGGGGCTGTCAGGCTGTGGAGAAGACCGTGCAGGTCCTAGGAGCATCCCAATGCTCATTCCAGCTTCCCTGGCACCCACAGCCAAGGATGGCCCCCAGTGAAGCACCCTCTCATAAGGTCCCAGAGTGCTTGGACCTGATGCTTCCTCACAGACTCCACAGGCACCCAGCGAGGGGATTGAGGAGGCTGGTTAGCACCAGGCATGCTACAGGACCAGCTCCCCACTGCAAATCTGTGCCAGAGGGAAAGGTGGATGCTGCCTCCAGAAGTGAGGGATAGGGGCAGGGATCCTTCTGGTGACCCCAAGCCTGTCTCTACCAGGCATCACAGTTTCAGGGCTGTCCCAAATCCACAGGCAGTTGCCCCTGGGTTCCTCCCAGCTGCCACTCACAGCTCTGTGGTCACCCACTACCTCTTACAAAAAGCAGTCCTAGAAAGCCATTGGAAAAGAGCACAAAACCCTACCCAACCTCCAACCCAGCCAGACCCTGTGCTTGGGGGACAGGATGTGTGGAAGAGACCTGAGGAGCTATTAATGATCCAAAGTGCATTCAGCATGGATGTTTTCAGACAGAGGGGGCTGCAGGTCAGCACATGGTTTGGATTTGGCTCTCCCTTCCAGCTAATTGGGCCAAGCCCAGAGCGTGTTCTCTGTGGATGCTGACCATGTGTGCAGCACAAGCATCACCTCCCGTGGGGGAGAACTGGTCCCAAGAGCCCCCTGCCCAGGGTGGGAGAGGCAGCCAGGTAGCCCAGGGTGGCGTGTGAGAATCTGAGGGTAGCTGACATTTAATGGAAGGGTTTGAACTCTTTATCTGGCCCAGGCTCAAAGAATGTAGCAACACAGATCACACACACAGATGTGGGTGGTGGGAAGGGGCTGGAGAGCAGCCAGGAGGATGGAGGTTACTGCAACACCCAGTTCCCCCTCTCTGCGCTCTGTCTCAGCCCCCAGCAATGCCTCTTTCTGCTCTGCAGGGCTCTGGGAACAGGGAGTACCCCTTCCCCTCTCCCACCCCTGCACCTTCTCCTGCCACCCAGGACCCCTCCCGAACCACATCTCTAGGTATCTGGTGGCCATGTGTCATCTAAGCTACAGTGGCAGGGACATCACTGGGTGGCATTTGTGCCTCCTAACTTGCCCCAGCCAGGGAAGCCCCAGAGCAAGCAGAAGAACATGGGACTGGGAGGTTCCCCTGGGCAGCACCAGTTCAGGGCTGCTCGGTGGTGCTTGGTGGACACGGTGCCATCAGGACACAGGAGAGGAGCTGTGACTCTGCTGGCAACTGGTGACACCAGCACAAACAGGGAAGTGGGATCATTGAGATGAACACAAATCCTGTTCTCTGGGGGAAGCCCTGGTCCAAGGCTCTCACCCCAGCACTGCAAAGGCAAGCTTTTGGAATGCTGAGGGTGCTGCCAGCTCTGGATGGGGATGCTATCAGGGAGTACCCTGGCCACTGCATAGCACCAGGGGTCACCCTACCCACCAGCTCAGCTGCCATCCTGCCACGCCCCACACCAGTCCCTGGCCTCACCACGCAGCTCAGCAGGGGACAGGGATGCAGCACTTCACCCAGGGCTATCTCCAGCTCCTGGTGCAGTCCTAGTGCAGGAGACAGTGCTGAAACCAAGACATGAGGCTGAAACCAGTACATGGTGAGGTCCCATCTCTGACTCTGGCTTCTGCACCAGGCAGCTGGGTTGATGCAAACGAAAGCCACCTGCCACCACAGGACCACGTTATGAAGACCTCAAACTTGTTGTGAACTCACATCAGCAAGTCTGACATCCCAAAGGGCTGGGGCTGGCCATGAGCACCTCCAGCACTGCAGCAGGGCATCGAAAAGCAACACTGGATTTCCCAATCCAGCTGAAAGCTCCTCGGATGTTCTGCTGCTTTGATTATTTGACAGACCATGTTTTTTAAATTATTCTTGTGTAAATATTTATGCATTTTTACAAGAACCATGCTTTGAGCAACACGCCATGGCAGATGAAGGGCCAGAGGGGAGGGGGCTGGATGCTGGATTTCTCCATCCCAGCTACGCAGGTCAGCTGAGGGTTGAGCAGGGGGTTGAGCAGGATGCAGGGCTGCACCCATGCCTGGGGCCCTGGGGTGATGTATGCTGGGTGTTGACAGCCCCCTGAACCAAAGGTGGCTGTAATCCTGCCCCTTTCCCTCACTCCCCCAGCATTCCCCTCTCCAGGGAGCAGAAACCAGCAAAGCAGTGGCCGGCCAGAGGCCAGACTGCCTGCTACAGTGGATACACTGCTGGCCACTGCTGGGAGACCCATGCAGCCCCACATACCTCCCTGGCCTCATCCCCGATCAGGTCCAAAAACCACTTTCCACAGACACTGAGCCAGGAAAGCCCCACTGGGCAGCAAAGACTGTTGGCAGGATGGAGGCCACTCCTTTGTTCCCCATTCCCACCTTGGTATTGCACCCCAGGCCAGGTCAGGGAGAAGGCAGTGGGTGCCAGAAACCCCTGAGGGTGTTCCAGGAGAGAAGCAGATGGGGTGAAAGGACTCTGGAGGCCACAGCAGCCCCCGTATCTGCCCCCAAAGTCCCCAGTCTGCAGGGACAGCGGCTGCACAGCCAAGCTTCCCACTGTGGTGGGGACCCTCTCCACCAGCCCCACCGTGCTCCCCAGAACTGTTCTGGATTTTGGGAAGGACGAGGGTGAGCTCGTCCCCCCTTCCCCCACCCACAGATGTGATCCACAACCCAGCCTCGTGTTTTCCGCCGAGCTCAGCAGAAATTCACGCAGAAGGTCAGTGACCAGAGAAAGGAACGATCCATCATTAAATAAATTGTTTTCATTTCCCAGGATAAAGAGGAGGAAAAGGGGAGGAGGGGAGGTGGTGTTGGACCTGGACTGGAAAATAAAAGCGCACAAGGCAGGAAAACTGCCCCCTGCACTCCCTGCTGAGAGCAGCCCCGGCTCCTTCTCTGCGCCCTCGCAGGGTTTTTACAGCCAAAGCTCTTAATGTGATTATAATCATTATTTCTTCCCTAGCAATTTTTTCCCCTTTTTTTTTTTTTTCTTTTTGTAATAAACAGCCTCTTTTGAAATGTCACTGGGGGAAGCCAAGACTCCAGCTGAGCCCTGGCCTGAAGGAAGCAGCAGGGGCAGGGGGAGCGTGCGAACGTGTGCTGGTGCATGCAGGCAAGCACGTGCATGCAGGAGTGCACAGATGCCCATGGGGGCACCCTGCAGGACGACACCCCACTGGGGCATGCAAGCACAACTGCAGTGGTGCCCCATGGACAAACAGACACGGGACTCTCCTCAGTCTGGGTGCCTCGTTGAACCCCACACCCCGCACCCCTTCTTTTCCCACCCCTCTGTGTAGTTCCCTCCAGCCCTGGGGCCAAGCTTTGAAACCTGCTGAAAAGAGACCCTTTTTGCCAAAATAAACAGCCTGTCATGTTAAATTACTCTCTCTTCCTCTCTACCTTCCCTGCCTTTGTCCCCACTCCCCATCCCAGCCATTTTGCCAAGGGCCATGCCACTCTGGGGGCTTCTGAGGTGCAGAAGTGCCAGCACCGGGGCCGGTGTGGAGCTGGGGTGCTGAGGCAGAGCATCACCTATCTCCTGCATCCCAGTGTCCCTGTCCCCTGCCAGTTCCTCAATCCACCAGCTCAGCCCCCACAATGTCTTTCTGCAATGGCATCTTGCAGGGTCCAGGGCACAGCAGCATTCTGCAGAGAGGTGAGCTGGGTGAGGGACACTGGGGGCTTGTTGCAATCTCTCACCCATCCCTGCTGTGCCAAGTGTTCCTATGCCCCCGGGTATTTTCCTCTCTCTTGCTTACCCTTGCTGTTATTTTTGGGTTGTTTTCTCTGTCCTGTTTCTAACAGAGAAAAAATTCATAGAACCATAAAATGCTGAGATGGAAAAGGAGCAACTAGCTCATTCAGCCCAAGCCCTCTGCCAGTACCAGGGCACTCACAGCCAGCCTCTGGTGTCTTGTCCAGACAGAGCATGGCACGCTCCAGCCGTGTATTTCATGGCCTAACTGACCTTCTCACTAGGACTTTTTTTCCTGCTGTCTGGCCTATCCCAGAAAAGTGCTCAATTTGGGCCGATTGGAGGGTTGAGGGTCCTAGTGCTGTCCCGACTGCCCAGCTGTGCATCATGCCTGCCCTATGGCTCACTTCATGTAGCACAGCCCCAGCCAGGGCTCAGCCACCCATCCACATGGGATGGAGTTTCTGCTGTCCCCCACCTCCTGATCTGCATGACTCCTTCCCCATGCCAGCTCTGCTCCCTCCTGCCCAGAGTTCTGGAAGGACCTCCAGCTGTTCCCACCTCTCCTGGCTGGCCAGCTGTGTTGCCAGATGTGCCACCATGCAGCATCACTCTTCCTTCTCCCAACTGTGCCTGGCAGCAGCCAGGAAGCTGCTTCTCCAGGGTCTGCCCCTGGTCCCTTGCCTGCAGGGGAGAGGAGGGAATGGGAAGGGGAAAGGGAAAAGAGGAAGGGTGAAGAAGGGGAAGGGGGAAAAGAGGAAGAAATAAGGAAGGGAAAGGTGGAGGGGAAAGGAGGAAGAGGGAAAGGGCAAAGGGGAAAAGTGCTGGCATGCAGGAAGAGGCAGAGGGCAGCATTTTGGAGCACCAACCTCTTGCTTGTGGCATCTGGAGGTCTGAAAAATGCAGGTGCCAAAGGGGATCACATCACACTCGCTCCTCCTGGCATCAGAGCTCCACCAGTGATGGGAGAAGGGTCACACTGTGGGGTGAGCCATCACTGTGCCAGAAGGGAATGGTTACCCTACTAGCACCAAGACACCTGGGGGGACCTACATGTCTCCCTGCCCTGCCCAGCCTTACCTTATAGTACCACTGCTGCTCTCAGTTCAGCTTCTGCATGACCCCCATGGCCTCCTCCAGCATCCCCACCAGGCACTGACAGAAGGAATGTCCTGGGTACTGCCAGAGCAGGGACTCCAACCATGACAAAATAATGCTCCTAGGGTATCTAGCAACCCTGTCAGCAATGAGCATGTCCCACCACCCCCAGAAAACTGCATCTCTCTGCCTTCTTTTTTCCCATACCAGTGCATGGAACAGTCATCTCTCCTGCCTGGCTCGGTCCAGCATCCTTCAGGATAAGCCCAGACCACTGTGATGGGGAAGGTGAAGCCCACAGGAGCCCCACTTTGGCAGCAGGAAGTCTGTCGCTTTCAGTCCCTCTCTGGGATGACAGCCACCTTGTTTTCCCCACGTGAAGGAAGAGGGTAAGAGCTGCACACTCAGCCCTGGTTGGGACAGTCATCAGTGTGGGGGACTAAGCATCCCCTGCTCAGGTGGAGTGAAACCTGGAGTGCAGGGCTCAGGTAAAGAGATGCAGAGCCTGTCACTCACTGTCAGGCTTTTAAAATCTGGCTGAGGCTTCCTGGCCCTGAGCACCCCCAGCCTTCCAGCAGTGAGAAGCCCAGTGCAGGCTACTGCTCACCCCCATTGCTCGAACTGCAGGTGCTCAAGGATGCTCTGCAGGGTCTGAGCCTTGTGCTCTCCTGGAAGGCAGACAGAGCTCCTTCAGTCGGCTGGTGGAAGGACAGATGGCCGTGAGGAACAGACCCCTAACTGCAGGTTAGCTCCTCAGTCACGGGGGACTGAGGGAGGCACAAGGACTGGAAACAACCCTGGGGAGATCCAGAAAGCTCATCTGGGCAGTATAAGGGGGTCGCAGGAGGTGGGGGCCCAGCCATGCGCCCCATGGCACATTCTCTCCCCCTCCCCATAAGCGGTCCCCATGCTCGGCTCGGGCTCCCGTGCCACAGGGGTCCCTCTGCCACGGACCCTTCTCCACGCCCCATTCCTTTCCCTTCCGAGGGCAGCATCAGTTTTCAGGGACCCCTGGGATGGCTGAACCACGCTGTCTTCCCGGGACAGCCCAGCCTTCCGGCCACAATCGCTGCGAGCTCCTGCCCCATTCCCGTGGAGCCCGGGAGCGCTGCTTCGGGAAGGGAAAGGCACGGCATGCAGACAGGGGACGTGCCCGAAACCCCCGCCCCGAGATTTGGGGGAGAAGGGGAGACCCGGGGGCAGGTGGGAGGGCACGGCCAGTCCCGGCCCTGTCCCTGCAGCGGGGCTGAGCCCGCCGCGGGCAGCTCGGTGTGGCGGGATGGACCTGCCGCTCCCGCACCGTCCCCGCACCGCAGGGACTGCCCCTGCCACTCCCGCACCGTCCCCGCACCGCAGGGACGCACTGCCCCTGCCGCTCCCGCACCGCCCCTGACGCACGGACCGCCCCTGCCACTCCCGCACCGCCCCCGACGGCACGGACTGCCCGTGCCGCTCCCGCACCGCCCCCCGACCGCGCGGACCGCCCCTGCCGCTCCCGCACCGCTCCCGCACCGCACCGACGGCCCCTGCCACTCCCGCACCGCTCCCGCACCGCCCGGACCGCCCCCCACGACGGATTCGGAGTCGACAGCGACGTTTTGCGAGTCCATTCGGGGCAATTCCCCCGCAGCCCGGCAGCAGGAAACCTTGCCCCGCGCAGGGCGCACCTGTGCGGCGGGGCGGGCCCTTTGTGCGGGGCGGTGCTGGGGGCTGCCCGCACCTCCAGGGCTGGAACCTGGCGGAACCTGAGCTGGGGACGCGTTGGCAGAGATGCGCTGGGCCCGCGGGGCTGCTCTGAGCACCGGCAGGGCGGACACAGGGTCCCGCAGCCCTCGCACAGCAGCGCAGCTCCAGCACGAACCTGTGCCCGGCTCCTGCGGTGGCCACACAGGCTGCGAGGCAGGCTAGCCTGAGCTTGGGGTCGCCTTCACATGCCACGGGCTGGGAAGAGACGCTGCCGGCAGGCAGGTCCCGTGCCAAGCGAGGTGCGGGAGACAATAGCGCTATACCTGGCACGACCCATCAGCTGAGCACTCGCTGTCACCCTTCTGCAGTGCCGGAGGGGGGCCACGGTGTGACTCAATCCCCCGCTCTGGGTCTGCCCCAGTAGGACCCGCTGCTCCCAGTAGCTCTTCCTGGGAGTCGCCCAGCACTGGTGCTTGTCAACGCCCGGCTGTGGCTTCCCTCCACCCTTCCCACGTGGGCACCCCACTCTGCCCTCCCTGCTCACGTATTTTTACTCCTGCTCGGAGCAGGCTCACAACGGCAGCAGAGCTACCATGGAAGCCAACACTTCCCTGTGGCACAGCTACCTCAGAGTGATCATGTCCCGCGAGAGACAGAGGCTGGAGCATTTCCAGCGGGCTGAGGACATCCTGCTGACCCTGTTGGAGGGTGTCCATGCCAGGGAGCCCCGGTTCCTTGTGGACTACAACAGGAATCTGGAAGCCTTTGAGTTTGCTCTCTGTGCCTCTGAGGATGCTGTCACTGTAGAGGTGCCTCTGCGGATCAACAGCGATACCCTGCAGGTGCTGCCATGCCAGCCCAGGGATACCCCAGCTGGGCACCCTCCAGGGGTGAACCCCTGCTATCTGGAAGTGCCCTCTTCACAGACCGATTTGGAGGACTGGATTGGTGTCCTGGGTGCAAGGGAGCATGGAGGTGGTGCAAGGTGTCTGGTTCCAAGCAAAGTTCTCCAGCACTTGAAACAACTCCTCGTTTCAGCCATCGTGCACTGCCAGCGCTGCTTCCTGCTTCAGCCAGGTGCGTATGCTGGAGGGGCACTTCCCAGCTGGGAGCTGCCTCTAGCACAGCTGGGAAGCCGAGCTTGGTGGTGGTCCCTGTGCACACTGGGACATAAGTCCCTGGGCTTGTGGCTCACCCAATGCCTGTGTGAGCAGGTGAGTGAGCACCCTGCTATGTGCTGGGATAGGTTTTCCCCTCAGCTAAGGAAGAGGAAATGCAAACTACTCCCTGTCATCCCATGGCAACAGAGTCATCCTCAGGCAACTTCACCTGGGACTGATGGCAGCCTTCTTTGTGGGTGAAGGGTTTACCCAGTCCTGCTTGGCTCATCCTAACTTTGTTTTCCCCCCGCCTCCTGGCCTCCGAGTGCCCCCTGATCCCTGGAGGAGGCTCTTTGGAGGGTGAGCTGGGAGTGCATCAGAGCTGGACTAGGACCCTGGGGTATGGATCTGACCCTGTGAATACATGGGCCCCAGCTGGCACCAGCATCCTCAGGAAAGACATGGTAGGAAGGGACCCTGAGAATCCCCATAATGGTTCCATCAGTTTCTTCATGCTCCAAAGATGCTTCTTGAAGTAAAGCTCAGCCCTGATGAGAAGGTGATGTGAGAGGATCAGCAGATGTGGAAGTCTCTTAACCCAGCCGCAGCAAGCCCACCATTCCCTCCTTTTTCCACAGCCAAGCCAGAGACCTTCATCTTCCTCTACTCCCATAGCCTGAGACCTTTCCTGGTCCATTTTCCTTGGACCACATTGTTTCGCTTGGCCCTTTTCAGCCACCCAGAAGCACAGCCTGATTTGACTGCTCGAGACTTCCTGCTATGCCTGACCTTGAGCCCTGCTGGAGCAATGCTCCTTCCCATAAACCACCCCAGGGTGCTGGGAGAGGGGTTTAGCTGGGGAACTGAGGCCAAACTGCAGCATTGGAAAGGGAGGAGTTGAGTGGGCTGGGCTGTAGTCACAGACGTTGCAGCACATATCTGGTTCAGCCTGTGAGACCGGCTGTGTTAACCTCCTCACTACTGCCAAACCCTCCACATCCAGGTGACGTCAGTGCCGAAAAACTGCAGGAAGATGCCATGGAGCTCTCCCTGATGATCCGTGGTGGCTGGAAGACCATTCGCTTTGACATTGTTCCGGTGGTGAGGAGGCATCAGGAGCTCTTCCAGCTTCAGGGGCAGCACAGTGACAGGGGCTTCCCTGAAGGCAGCCTCTGGAAGGCCACAGAAGAGTCCCACTTTGTCCCTGCCTCTCCCCATTGCTGGAGGTGAGCACTTGGTTGCATGCATAGTGGCATGGTCCTGTGCCTTCGATCCCCCCTGGCTGGCAGCAGTTCTTAGCGTAGGCAAAAAGAGGATAGGAAAGGGTGGGGACATATCAGCAGGGGTTGTAGTCACCTCCTCATGATGCCCAAACCCACTTCCCAGTGTTGGGGAAACAACCTCAGCCAAGTTTCAGGCAGCTCAAGGAAAGAGAGGGAATACAACTGAAGGAGCCCCCTGAAATTATTTGCAGGAGCTGAACCCTGACCATGTAGAGGATGGCAGCTCTCAGACCCCTGCTTGGGCTTCAGAAACAAGCCTAGGCATCTGGCAGCAGCAGGGTGATGAGGTGCCTCCCAGGGCAGGCTGCAGGAGAGAACAGGGCTGGAGTGACATGTATCTCACCTGGCAGCATAGCTACCCAGTCCCATGGAGGGCTTGAGTTCCCATCCCAGCAGCGTTCCCATCTCACTGCAAACCTCCCAAATTCTCCTTTGCCAGAGGTGAGTGCAGGAGGTGGATCCAAGACACTGCATGCCTGGGGCCATGCCTGTGGCTGGGAGAGTCCCCCCACACACCATATCACTGCAGATATACTATCCCCAGTCTGGGAGGATGCATGTCTCTATCCTCCCTCTCACCAGACTCCACTTTCCAGATCCTCCACTCACCTCCCCATCCTGAAGCTGCTACATGCAGTGGACACACTGAAGGGACCCCGTCTGGACAGCCTTCGTCTGCTCGACCAGCTCCGTGACCAGGACTGGGGAGAGCAGGGTGGGAAAAGCGGTCTCACTTTCAACTATCTGAAGGTAGGTATGTTCTGCTGGTGGGGACTGTGGCCCTCTGGGCAAGCAGAGCCAAGGCTGCTCCCCTGCAGAAGATTCCAATCAACAAGGGCGAGTGCCTGCAGCACTTTGGGATTACCAGCCCATGGCTGTATTTGGAAAGGATGCATGCTGCTGCCATGGTTAGAGGGCTTTGATCCTTCCTTGGATTGAACCAGCAACCTCCAGCCTGAGACACGGTGTGTTCAGAGCAGGGGCTCTGTATTGACATGCAAGGTATTTTCTGGCACAGGCTGTCTATGTCTGCTGGGGACAGCATCGCTGTGCTGCCACGCTGCAAGCTGCCCCATACCCTGGTGTGGTGGGAGGTGCCTGTACAGGGCTCAGGGTGGCATTTCTGCTGACAAAAACCCTCCTCTCCCCACCCAACCTGTTTTCAGCACTCTGGACCCATGCCAGCTAGTGATGCTGGTTGGGAAAGTGGCCATGCTGGGGACAACACTCAGTGGCACAATCCAGGTGTGCCCTTCCTTGTGACGGCTCTCTGGGCCATGGGTAGAGAAGGAAGCAAAGATGTTGTCTGCTGTTAGAATGGCTTCAGTTCCAAGTAACCCAAATTCTGTGTGTTTGGCTTTATGTTGCACTCTTTTTTTGGTCGGTTGGGGTTTTTTTTAAAGAAAGAGGGCACAGTATACATCTGACCTTCAGAAAAGTGTCTTTTGCTTCAGCCCACATGGATTCAGCCCCACAAGTCGTTGCATGGTGACCTGCAGGGCATGAAGGGGTGGCCTTTGTGGGATCAGCCCTTGTGCCTGATCCTGTGTTCTCCTCTCCCTCCCCACAGATGGTGCTTCTGTGGAGCATGGAGCTCTTCCCCTCCCTGGAGGACTGGCAGGACCTTGAGGGCTCTGTCTATCGGCTCTTGGTGATCCTTCTCCGCTGCCTGGCCACCCGGCACCTGCCCCATTTCCTGAACCCAGAGGAGAACCTCTTCCAAGGAGTGGCCACAGACCTTGCCTCCCTCTACCGTAAAGTAGAGAGCTTTGCCTGGGACCCCCAACGCTTCCTCCGCTTCCATTTTGGCCACCCTGGACGCACTGACCGCTGGCAGGCAGACCCCAACACCCGAGCTCTTCTGCAGCTCCCCAGCGAGGATGGGTCCTACTGGAACACAGCCTACTTTGACATCCTGCTCAGCCAGGTAACCCCAGACCTCCTGCTGGTCTTGTGAGGCATCACCAGAAACCACCTGGGCTGGGCAGCTTGGGATGTGCTGGAATTGGCCCCCCCAGAGGCCTCTGGCCCCTGGCAGCCTCTCTCCTCACTTTCTACCTGCTTCCACTTAGTTTCAGGTGTACCGGATCCAGGACAGTGCACGCCGCTCAGCAATGTCCCAGCTCCTCTCCAAGATCCAGCGAGAAATCCCCCAGCAGAGCTGAGTAGAACTCTGCTGCTGCCCCACTGGAGTGTCTCAACCCTCTGGGAGGGAGTTCAAGGAGAGCCAGATGCAAGGGGCCTGGAATCAGCATGCTGCCATGTCACTTTATTGAGGAAAGGTGGTACCAGGGAGTGAGCTCATGTCTGCTGTGGCTGAGGGGGATGCACAGCCTCTTGGCTGCCCTTGTAGAGCTGGGCACGGGGTGTTTCATCCCAGGGTAGAGAATCTGCAGGGCTCTGGTGCAGGATCAGCTGAGGTTGGTGGTAGTGGGAGAGGAAAGGACCTCTGGTCAGATACTGCATCCAGCCCTTGTACCATCTTGCTGAGGGGCTGCCATGCCCTGGGGAAGGGGAAGGGCTGGGAAAGGGGAAGAGCTGGGGAAAGGGAAGGTCTGGGGAAAGGGAAGGTCTGGAGGGCCAGGCCATTGGGATGATGGGAGAAGGGGTTTTGAGACATCTCACATCTGCTGAGTGCAGCTTTCTCTTCTGTGTACCCTGCTGTTCCAACTTCTCCTTACCACTCCTGCTTGGCTTGCTGGGTGTTACCGTGTCTCCTGACAGCATTCCAGGGAGGCAGTGGAGTCCCTCTGGGGCCACACGGAGGGAATTGCTGCACTGCCTCTCCTGGGCACCAACCCGGGCAGGTGTGCTCACAGCCTGCTGCGGTGGCAGCTGCTGAGGGCATCTTGCAGGGCTCGAAGCACTCGGTTCACGTTTTCACTGGTTGAGTTGCAGCCCATGAGGCCAATGCGCAGGACCTGGGAGGAAAAGGGCAAGCATGTCCCTGCAACACCCACCTCTGCCTCCGTGCCTCCTCCAGTCTCCCTGGGGCTGGTGGCAGGTTGCAGGGTCCTCTGAGGATGTGGGGGTGTGCACAGCTCCCTGCTTGCTCGTATTTAGCACCCAGTTCCTCTAAAGATATGTCACGGCTAATTACATGCATGGTTATCCAATTAGGCGGGTGATTGTGTGTGGTTATGCTGCTATGCATTGCTGCGAGCCATGGGACGAAGCCAGCCACACACTGTGGGCAGCCAGAGAGTCACAGTGAATCATGGTGTTCAATGCCCAGCCACGGGCAGCAGGAGGGCAGGACTTTACCCACCTTGCCCACCGTGGGGCCCAGGCCTCCAGCAATCTCTATGGCATGCTTGTCTATCAGAAAAGCCGTGATGTCCTTCCAGTTGTAGCCCTCAGGCACTCTGACAGTGGTGATGGTGGGAAGTCTCACCTTCTGGGGAAGAAAGAAACTGGGTTCAATCCCAAGGCCCTCTCCCCTGGTGAGCCCAGCAGACTGCCAGGAGAGAGCATTGCTAAGGGGGGAGTTTTTTCTCCCCTATCAAAAGCTGCCCAAGCATATCTCCAGCTGCATAGAGCTGTGTCCTCATGCTGTCCCTACCCCGTGGTGGTGGGCTTGCCCTGCACCCACCTCCTCCTTCACAAAGAGCTCAAGCCCCAGGTTGAGCAGCCCCTGGCACAGCCTGGTGCAGTTGGCCTGGTGTCGCTCCCAAGAGCTCTCCAGACCCTGCAGGCAGAGAGGAGAGAGAAGGTCTCTGCTGCTGACAGGCATCTCCTGGCACTTACCGGGCACTGCTGCTGCCCCCCTGCCCGCCTGGTATCACTCACTCTCTCTGCCAGCATAGCCAAGCCTTCCCGCAGGCTGAAGAAGCTGTTGATGGGTGCTGTGTGGTGGTACCTGCAAAACTCAAGGGGCACCCAGACTGGTTCAGCCTGGCTGCAGCAGAGCAGCCCCTCGCTTGCAATATGGGACACAGAGGCACAGCATCCTCCCTCCCCATCCCTGACCAGCAGACAGGGTGATGGGCAGGAAGGATCTGAGCCCTGAAGGGCAGGCAGCCCCTGAGCCAGGGCAAAGGCTGGGTGGGGGACAGCTGCAGCCATCTGTGACCAGAGAGCCTGCCCTCACCTCCGTGGCTCACCGTCGCAGCCCCAGTAGTTTGCCAGGCACTCCATGTCCAGGTAGAAGGACTGGGGCTTTGTCTTCCTACTCAGCAGCTTCTTCCTGGTGAATCAGAGTGCTGGGGAGAGGCTGGACCTTGACCCTACCAGCTCCAAGGTGGGATCAGTCCTGTGCCTTCTAAAGTGGAAAGACTGGCTCCAGTGCCCAGTTGCTGCCCGGGGATGGATTGGACCCTGCCTGCACAGCACTGCTGCTGGGCATGCTCTCCACAGAGCAGGACTGGAGCAGATGGCTGGAAAAGGAGGGACATGACTGCCTCCCCCAACCCAATCTCCTTTCACCCCAGTGGCACTGGGCTGCTCTTACCTGGCTCGCTCACTGAACGAGATGGGGGCACTGCCAGGAGGACTGTTGAGGACTTTCTGGGACCCCGAGTATAGGACATCAATCTCTGCCCAAGAAGGAAGACAGCTCCTTAGGGATTGGAGGCTCCCAGTGGGAAAATGCTGAGTCCCCACAGCCCAGCTGTGAGTGGTGGGTGGGAAGCACAAGGGTGGCACATGCTACAGATCTTGCTTGTGTTTGGGCTCCTTTGGGGAACCTCTGGCACTGATGATCCCTCGAGGGGAACAGGCTCTCTGGCTGCAGCAGGACCAGTTTCTAGTGCTGCTAGCCTAAAATGTGTGCAGAGGGACTGGTCCCACTGCCCCATCTCCCTGGCCCAGGCATTAGCCCCCTTGTCCCCTGGGTGCCCATGATGGCACCGTGGCTCTTACCCTGCTGGTCCATGAAGATGGGGGCTCCCCCAAGTGATGCCACCGCATCCACAAGCAGCAGGCAGCCATGACTGTGGGAGGACAGAGCTCAGCTTGTTGTCCCTGCCACCTCCTCTTGCCACCCCTCTGCCTGCAGCCCTGGCATCCTCATCCCCCGAGAAGCCACATGTCTCACTGGCACCAACCACTTCCAGTCCCCCAGACCCAGGGAGGAGCCCATGTGAATTTCCAGTCCCAAACCCCCAGTGGTGGCCTTGGGTGACTGCGGGTGTCCAGCATGCACTGACCGGTGACACAGCTCGCCCAGCCCCTCCAGTGGCTGCAGCACACCTGTGGAGGACTCCCCGTGGGTGATGAAGAGCACTGAGGGCTTGTGCTGCACTAGACCCTGCATAACACAGAGGGAAGATGATCACACTGGAGGTCAGCTCATGCCCACTGCCTTGCACAGTAGCCAGCACTCACCTTCTCAATGTCCCTTGGAGTGAAATACTCTCCTGGGGGTTTCTGCAGCTCATAGACATTGGCTCCTGGGAGGAATTTGAGCAGAGAACTGTGAGGTTTAGGCATACTTCCCACTGTCACCTGCTCCACAGGGAAATCAGTCACACCAGGAGCACAGCCACATGCCAGGGTCTGGCATCCTGCAGATTTGTCCAGTGGAAAAGCCATAAACCACTGTAAATGGAGGGACATTACCCTGGAAACAACCTGGACTGCTCTTCAGCTGTGGAACCATGTCACTGGTCACTGCTACCAGGACTGGGACAGCAAGCCAGGGCTCACATTCTGGCATCCTGTCCACAGAACCAGTCCCCTCAGCCCTGCCATGCCATCTGGCTGCCCCCAGCATACCCAGCCTCCTGGCAATGTCAGCAGCACGTTGTCCCCAGATGCCATTGATGGCCACCAGTATGGTGTCACCACTCTCGAGCAGGTTGAAGAGGGAGGCTTCCATGGCACAGTGGCCACTGCCACTGATGGCCAAGGTCAGCTGGTTCTGTGTCTGGAAGGCGTACTGAATGCCTGCCTTGATCTCATCCATGACCTGCAGTGGCAGGGCACCGACCAGCACTGCTGTTGTTCTTCTTGCCCCAACAGAGCTGTTCCAAGCCCTCCTGGGGGTGAGGGAGTGAAGGGGAGGAGAAGAAGGCTGGGCTGGGGCAGCTCACCTGCAGCACTTCGGGGTGCATGTGGCCCAGGAGTTGGCGTCCACCTGCAGCCTGGATGCGGGAGGGCACGTTGCTGGGCCCTGGCCCGAGCAGCAGCCTCTCTGGGACAACCAGGGGCTGGAGTAGTCCCTGGGGTGGGGGGACATGGAGCAGGCTGGTGGCCATGGCACGCCGTGCTGTCCCCAGAAACTGAGCCCGGAGGAGAGGAGCAATGGAGGCTGCAGCCAGCACTGCAGCCCAGTGCATGCTGTGCCAACAGTGTCCAGTGTCCCTGTGGACTCTGACCTGGACCTCAGTGCTCCCCCCGCCAGTCTGGACTCTACCCATGGTTGCCTCCTCTACCCAGTTAATGTGTCACCAGTGCCATTCTTGCTGGCTTGGGCCCCTCATTTTGGGGCATACCTCCTTGCTACTGCTGGGGGTGGGGAGTATTGCTCCCCAGGGATGGCAGCTTCTGGGACTGCCAAGCACCCAGGCAGACCCTGGCCCCATGGTCCCCAGGACACCATGGCTGATGATTCCCAACAGTATCCTAGAAGGTGGGATCCCTGCTCTGGGCACTTAGGTCCTGTGTCACAGGATGGTTGTGCTGGGTCTGATCTGACACAGCTGCCACAGTCATAATTCCTCCTGCAGCACAAAGCTTCTGTCGACCAGGCCTCCCCGACCAGGGGTGTGCCTTGCAGAAGGATCTCTGGCTGGGTGACAGGTACCAGAGGAGGCCGGCCAGTGGGATGGTGTGTGCCAGGGCAGAGCTGTGGAATGGAATATGGTCACAGTCCTTGCCACAGCGAGCTGTGCTCTGTGGGCTCAGCCTGGATTGCAAGCATCCCAGTGTATCCTGATGATTCCACAGGCTCCTCGTGGGAGCTCAATATGCTGTCACCTGCCACATGTGCCCACAGCCCCTTGCATTATGCCCAGCCTCTGGCACATTCTTTGCTATCTACACTCTGAAATGCAAACAAACTGCCCGCTGCCAGCTCTGGCAGGTCCACGAGTGGGTGCTCACCTTCAGTGAGCAAAGTTTTGTCTGGGGATGACAGTGTAGGGGTGAGAATTCCCTCTCACCCCGGCAGAGCTGGCACCAGTAGTTGGTGCTGAAGACATTTGGGACAGGAGCGTGGGTCTGGCAATGGTGCCAGATGAGAGCACATCTGCCCAGCAGCTGGATGCCTATCACTGAGAGGAGCCGGGAGGCAGGTGATGGAAGTCCACAGTCAGCCTGGCGACTGCTGCTCAGCCGTCTTCTACCAAAGTGACAAGATACCGGGTGAAGAAGACCTGTCTGCTGGCTGTCCTCTAGGGAGATTTGGGGCATCGCTGGGGCGGGATGCGTGTCCTCAGGGCCGCCCTGCTGGAAACAGCTGGCAGCGAAGGAATAATCCTCTCTGAATTCCCGGCGCAGATGGGCAGGAGTGGCCGGGCTCGGGGCTGCGGGCGGGGTCCCGACGGCCAGGGGAGCGAGCGAGCGGCGCCGGCAGAGGGCGTGGGAAGCCGTGGCAGGGGCCGCGCCCCGGGGTACCCTGCCTCGGTACAGGGGTAGTGGAGTCAGAGGTACCGGGGTCCCGGGATACCTTGATACCGGGATATCGAGATACCGGGGTACCGGGTTACCGGGGTACCGGGGTACCGATATACCCTGATACCGGGATATCGAGATACCGGGGTACTGGGTTACAGGGATACCGGGGTGCCGGGTTACCGGAGTACCGAGATACTGGGATACCAGGGTACTGGGGTACCAGTGTACCGGGTTACCGAGGTACCGGGGTACAGGGTTAACGAGGTACCGGGGTACTGGGGTACCGGGGTACCGGGGTACAGGGTTAACGAGGTACCGGGGTACTGGGGTACCGGATACCGGGTTACCGAAGTACCGGGATTCTGGGGTACCGGGTTACCGAGGTACCGGGATCCCGGGATCCCGAGGTACCGGGATATTGGGGTACTGGGGTACCGAGGTACCGGGGTACCGGTATATTGGGATACTGGGATACCGGGGTACTGGGGTACCGGGATCCCAGGATCCCGAGATACCGGGATATTGGGGTACCGGGATGCCGGGGTACCGGGATGCAGGGGTACCGGGATGCCGGGGTACCGGTTGCCAGGCGACGGCTGCCGGGTACCGCGAGACCCCGCCCCGTCCCGCCCCGCCCCTGCGGCGGTTCCGCAGCGCGCCCGGGGCTGGGGGATGCGCTGACATCACCGCTCCATCCCCGCGCCGGCCCTCCCGGTCCCCCCCGACCCCCTCCGGGCGGCGGCGGAGGCGGAGGCGGCCAACCAGGGCTTGGGGCGGGGACCGCAGGGGCGGGACCGCCGCCACCCTCACTCCCACCGGCGCAGCACCGCATCGCACGGCCCCGCACCGCACTGCACCGCACCGCACCGCGCCGCGCCGGCCCCATGCCGGCCCCCCCCGCCCGCCACTGAGCGCTGCGCTCCGCCGAACCATCGCAGGTAGGAGCGGGCGGCAGGATGGAGGGGGCCGGGAATGCCCCGGGAATGCCCCGGGGTGGCGGTGCCGCCCTTGTTGTGGGTGGGCGCGGGGGAGCGGGATGCGCACCCCGTGGGATGCGGGATGCGCATCCCGTGGGATGCGGGGGGGGGGGGGGGGGGGCGGCCCGCCAA
>JAWWTY010000010.1:22222615-22265697 GCA_035222235.1 Margarornis squamiger
CCCCCCCCCCCCCCCCCCCCCCCCCCCCCCCCCCCCCCCCCCCCCCCCCCCCCCCCCCCCCCCCCCCCCCCCCCCTGCCCGGGGATGGGGTGATGCCTCTGCATCGGAGCGCGGAAGGGAGGATGCCAACCCCGCAGCCCGTGGCTGAGGGCGCGGGAACCTCTTGTCGCCTCAGCCACATCCCCGCGCTCGCCTCCGGGGCAGGTGGCTCTGGGCATGCAGCTGAGCCATCTTGCGTCATCATCATTCTGCCTCAGGGTTAAGACAGCGCTGGAGGGAGTGGTTGGTGCCCCAGCTGGGGCTCTTGCCAAGAGGTGGCTGGCAGTGGCGCTGCGATGCTGAGGTTCTGGCCCCCCAAGGACGAGCAGCTGCCACTGACCTTGTGCTGGACAAGGGGCACCCGTGTCGCTGTGGGCCAGCACAGTGGCTGCTGGCTTTTGGAGAGGCTGGTCCCCGTGCCTAAGGCTGGTGCAGAGCTCCATGCTTGGTCATTCAGGATCCCAGGGAGCAGCCCTGCACCTGCCCCATTGTCTTCCTCCTCTGCTTCCTCCTCCTCCTCTTCCCCGTCTTCCTCCCTCACGGAGCAGTGACCCCTTCCACAGATTCTGAAGACCCGCTGTGAGCTGGGCTCTCATTCCTGCTCAGGTCCCATGTGACAGCAGCAGGGCTCAGGGAGGACAAGGAACCAGCTGAGCATCATCCCCAACACCTCACAGCCAGCCATCCCTCCGTGCCCCAGTGCCCAGAGCAGCCCCTTGCCCGTGGCCTCTCTGTCACTGGTGGGGCAGGCGAGGCAGCAGACCCCTCCCTCCTCTGGGTAGGGCCAGGGGTGTGGTGGCTCTGCCATCTCTGCATGCTGCCACTGACCTCCATTTTGTCTGGGAGGTGGCAGCTGGCGCTAGCACAGATCCTGCCACCACCCTCTGCCTCCCTGCGTGTGCCCAGAGCTGTAGCCCCCCAAACCTGGGGAGCGTGGGAACCTGGTGTCTGCCCCCCTCCCTGGCTGCCTGCCTTTCTCCGTGTCCAGCCATCCTTGTCACCCACCAGGGCTTTCTGCCTTTCCGTGCAGCTCTTCCCTGCTGTGGGTTCGAGTGTGTGGAAGAGAGGATGTAGAGAGCAGGGACGGGGGGGTGGGGTTACTTGCCTTTGCAGCAGGGATGAGGAGCAAAACCCCTCATCTTCGTCCTTACATTTGCTGCCTGCAAACTGAATCTGCATGGCAGTTCTCAGGGAGCTGCAAACCCTGTCCTGGAGCTGTGTGCCCCACTGAGGTGGCCAGCAGGCGAGGAGGTACAGGGCAGGATGCACATCATGGTGTCAGGGAAGCAGGGAACTGGATTTCATCAGGGTGTGGGGAGCACTTGCCTCTGTCCTGGCCTGTCCTCTGAGTTGATTCCCTGCCGCAGGTGCTGCTCTGGAGAAAACTGCACTGTCATGGCCCCATGTGGGGTGGGAGGTGAGAGGGGAGCGCCCCCAGCTCCACTGGCAGGCATTGATGGTGCGTGTCATCTGGCACCATGTCCCCTGCTGCCCTAGAGGCAGGGCAGAGTCCCGTGGTTGTAGGCAGAGTTCAGGGGCCCCAGTGAGGGATGCAGGGGAAGGGCTCTCTACAACAAAGCCTGTCAGCCGCTAAGAACACAGCGGTGCAGCCACATGGGGTGTCCACCCTCACCACTGGGGTGAGGCGGGGTTGGATGCGCACAGACAAAGGGAAACTCACCTTGGATTTCCGTGGGTGCAGGCAGCTTGTCATGTGCTGGAGCCGGGGGACCAGCAGCATGGCGTGTTCCTCAGCATCCTTTGGGGAAGAGCTTGCTGTGGGTGGGTGGCACTTGGCGACAATGCTCACTGTCCCACTGGTCGCCTCTCAGCAGAGGAGGCTGCCAGTTGGTAGCCCTTGGACTTAAGAGAGCTTTCATTAGCTAATCTCTGCCCAATTAATCTTGGCTGATCCAGTTAATCATGGCTCCTCACTGGGAGTGACCAGTGTACCGTAGGGATGGGTAGAGCCAGTAGGCTACACAGGAATGGGGGGAAGAGATGCCCTGCAGGGTTGGGGGACAGGTCCAGATGTGCCCTCTGGCTTCATAGCCCTGGGGACTTTTGACTGTTCTCCTCTGCCACCTCCTCTATGTGTAGGGTAGCCCTGGGAAGCAGTGGGGAGGAAGCAGGGAGTGGGGCTGCGGTGCTGGCCTGCTCCCAGCAAAAGTCTTGTCGTGGCTTATTGAATTTCTCTCGATGGCAGTGGATTAAACAGGCCCTGGCTGGCTGTCCCCAGACAGAGGGAGCTGGCTGGGCTCAGGGCAGGGGGCTGCCTGCCCCTGCCCACTGCAGCCTGACCCCTCTCTCTGCAGGATGCTGAGTGCCCGCGACCAGTGACACCACGGCTCATGGTCCTCCTGTGTTACGTGGGTGCAGGCTGAATTCCTCCCCACAGCTGAGCCAGGAAAATTATCTGGGGGACAGAGACTTGGAAAGCAGCTGGGCAGGTGTCTGATGGTGGTGCCCTAGAGTTGCCTGGGGTCCTTGTGCTGCCATTGCAGAGATGGGACTGGAGAGCTGCAGAGGAGCAAAGGGGAGCAATGCCTTGCCGACTGAGGAATTAAATGGATGGAGTAGAAAATAGAGCCGAGCTTGGGGCTCTTCAGCAGGGAATATTGGCAGGGAAAGGAACCCGTGCCACTGGGCAAGGTGAGCCAGATGGGAATACGCTGGGATGTGGACATGTGGATGGCTGCTGGTGAGGAGGGGGCTTCTCATGGCCATGGAGGGTAGGCTATGGGGGTATGGAATGTGGGGTTGAGCAGGTCCCTGCCCCTTACCCTGAGGAGGGTAAGCAGCACCAATGGAGGCTACACAGCAAGATGAGACATGTGGAAAAGTGGGACGAAGGAGAAACCGGAGCTTCTTCATGGGAAGTGATAGGGCTGGAGGAGCAGGGGTGGGAGGGAATACGGGCAGGGGATGAAGTGGCCTGTGGTAGGCAGCAGCCACTCCTGGGTGTACTGTTCTGGTGGCTATGCAGCAGGCAGAAGCCCAGGGACCTGATCCATCTCTCCAGAGCCTTAGTAGCTGGAGCAGCTGCAGAGCTGGTGGAAGGGAACTGTCTTGGCTCAGGAGGAGAGGGAAACATTTGACACGTGTCAGGTGTTGATGGAGTTTAGCCCAGTGATGGATTCATTGTCCCTGAGTGGTGCCACAACTTGAACCAATGGCCTCATGAGGTTGCAGCCCTTCCACCTAGGAATAAATCCCATTGTTCCATGGGAAAAAACAACTTTTTCATTCTGCTTTGGAAAAACACTCCTGTTAAATTTTTCCTTTCCCCCATCTGAGTGGGGAGGCAGAGGCTGCTGGCATGCAGCAGCCCACTTACTGTCTTAGGGACCCAAAGGTGGTGTTAAACACCTGCTCAAAATAATCCAAGCTCAAGAAAACCTGAGACCAAATGCTTGAACTCTGGAACTGATGGAATTTCTGGGTTTAATTGCTGGCTGAGCACAGTGGGAGCTCCAGAGTAATCCCAGTGGGGCAGTGAGAGGAGAGTTAGGGAACTCCAACAGGAGAAGCTTTGTCTTCCTCCTGCTGTTGGGCATGCTGGCTTGCTTTTCAAATAGGCAAAGGGTTTCTGAAAGGCAGTTGCGAGCTTGAAACACTTTCTTGCTGCAAATTTTTCCACTGCACCATGAGAATGGCTGTTTTTGGTTTCCTCTCACCCCCTTGGAAATGAAACCAGAGCTGTCAAACCTCAGGTAGTTTTAAAGCCATCCCCTTCTCTTGGGATACTTTCCATTCTATGGATCTGGTTTTTTCTTCCCCCTTCCCCACCTCTTTTCCACAAGTTCAGCTGTATTTTTCATTTCCACTGTGGGAAGACCCATCTCATGTTGAGGATCCATCCTAATTGCTTTACTTTCTTCTGATCATGGCCCATGTAACCAGAGCTGTGCCATTTCTTGCTCACCAGCTCATTCGTCCCGATCTCCTTCCTCCTACAGTAAGGCAAAACCCAGGCTTGAAAAGCCTTAGGGAATTTGCAGACACCCTTGCAGGTGGCATGCCAGAGGAGCCAGTTCCAGCCCATACTGAGGGGTCCTGATCTCCTCTTCCACCAGCAGGCTCAGCATGGGGAGCCAGGGAGCAGGGACAGACAGGAGAAAGGATGGACCTTAGAAGGCAGGGATGGATTTTGTCAGGTCCAAAAGGATCCCAAAGGATGCAGTAGTCAAAGAAAGGATCCCAGCATCATTTTCAGGCCAACACTAGTGAGGCTTAACTGCAACTTGGGGAAGGTGAGAGGGGCTGCAGAGCAGCTGGACACCAATTCTGGGATGGGTGACCACTCTGGGAGATGTTGACAAGCAGTTTGTTTCATCTTGTGGGATTTATGATCAATAATTTATTAGCAAAAGGAGTGGCAAAATGACAATGGACTGGGAACTTCAGCTGAGCGCAACAGCCACCAGCTTCCCAGCCAGGGCAGCTCATGCTGACACCACACATCTGCTTTGTGAGAGCTGAATGGGAGCCACATGCCAGTGGCTGTGTTTAACAGCTGCCTCCTTTCTCAATGAAATGCCATTGCTTTCCTCCCCAGTCCCCCCTGTCCTGCTGCCTAGCCCCTGCTTTGCTGTGGTTGGAGTGCAGGCAGGAGGCTCAGGTGATGGGCAGGGGCCTGTGGGCTTGCTTGCAGATGAGGGGCTATCTGTTCATTGCCATTGGCATCCTGGGGTGGAAAACCACTCCTTGGGGTTATGCTGATGTTAACGGTGCCTACGTGGCGCTGTCCTCTGCTGTGGGCACCCAGTGATGATGGCACAGGGTGATGGAGGCTCCAGGTGCTGTCCTGGGATTGAGCTGGGGGTCCTGACCTGAGATATGATGGCGAGGAGGGAGAGGAAAAATGTGGGCAGATTGAGGGATAAAACAAAACGTCATCTTTTGGGCAGAGGCAAAGCAGTATTCCTGGGAGGTTTCCTTGCACAGGCTTTCCACTCATCCTGCACAGCTGCAGGATGTGGATTGGGGTGCAGATACAGGCTCTCCTAACCCCCTTTTCTTCTCTCCTCGCAGGACTGCCACTGCTCCCTGGTAGCAGGCCCCACCTCTGGCCAGCGTGATGGCGGGAGCATCAGTGAAGGTGGCAGTGCGCGTCCGGCCCTTCAACTCCCGGGAGATGAGCCGGGAATCCAAATGCATTATCCAGATGTCGGGAAGCACCACTAGTGAGTGCCCTGGGGGAGAGGGGCTTTGAGTACTGCCTGGGGAGAAGCATGCAGGGTCTGGCTGTAGCAGCGAGCACTGGGTCCTTGGTGCTGATGCCTGTAGCACCTGGAGTTCTTTGGAGAAGGGAATGTGGGGAGGATGTCACCTTTCCCATAGAGAAATGCAGTCCTGCTGTTGAAATGGCAGTGGTGGGACCTACATGGCATCAAACCCTCGGACAGGGAATGGGTCAGCATTCATTGGTAGGTGATGAGGGAGCAATCAGAGAATCAGAGCATGATTTGGTTTGGAAGGGACCTTAATGACCATCTCATTCCAAGCTCCTGCCATGGGCAGGGACACCTTCCACTCGACCAGGCTGTTCAGAGCCACATCCAACCTGGCCTTGAAGCCATGCATGGGTCAGTAAGTGGCTTCTGACAGCACTCCTTGTCCAAGTACCACACACTGCAGGGTGCCAGGACCCATGCCTGCTTCTGTGGGCCTCGTGGGGCTGCAACCACAGCAAGATGGAGGGGCAGCAGCGGAGTTTGCTAAGGGAACTGTGTGTTTGGGGTGGAGGATGTAGCACGGGGACTTGGGACTGTCTGTCCTGTCAAGAAGCCTGTCCATCCTTTGCCACTCTTTAAATAACAGCTTCTGGCTGTTGGGAATGGCAGCTGAATCCCTCTTTGGCTCTGGAAGCTTCCAGATGGGACAGCATCTAAAATAACTGCCTGCGTGCCCGCCCGGGGCTGCCTGCGTCACCGATGGTGGGTGAAGGATGGGTGCCAACCACCCGCGCCGAGCGCCGGCAGGCTGCCATGACAACCCCAGGGATGGGCACAGCAGGGCACCCGAGGGTACCCGGGGACTATGGCACCCCACCAGGCTCCCTGCTCACCCCAGGCCTCGGGAGCGTGGATGGGCAGGTCTCTGGGGCAGTGTCTGCTGGACTCGGGCATCCCGCGAGGAGGATTCTCCCTTCCTGAACTGGGCAGGGGTTCTCTTTCTGCCTGGGGTGCAGAGCTTCTGCATTTGTGGTGAGGAAGCCTCCTGGCCCCACAGGAGCTTCCCACCTGCCTGGGGTCAGGGCATAGACAGGCTAGATGTCCCCTGTTCTGGTTCTGCTGGCCGGGGGCACCTGCCATGCCCCAGTCCCAGTCAAGAGCATTAGGCATCCCCCACCACCATGGCTGTGTTTGTTCAGAGCCACCCACCCCTGCTCATCCTGCATCCCCTGGCTGTGCCCCTGGCCCCCCACCCCCTGCCCTTGCCTGAGCCAGGGAGAGCAGCAGGGTTGGGAGCAGGAGCCTTTTGCTGACAGCAAGGATTTTCTCCATGAATGGACAAACCGCTGGCTATTCCCCTTGGCCATGGGCCTGGGGAGCAGGGTGTGGGAGGCTCAGAGGCCTGATTCTCCTGCAGCTGGAGGAGGCAGAAGAATGCCAGTAGTGCCAGCAGAGCAGGACTGTCTCATCCCCCCAGCTCCCTGCAGAGAAGCAAAAAATAAACATGTTTGCAAGGAGCGAAAGCAATTTTTCCCCTTTCACGGGATTATTTGCATTGATCCCTGCATGTGCCTGGGTGGGGGCACAGGTTCCTCTCCTGCCTAATGCACTGAGCCCTGTGGGGGCAGTGGGGGCCAGGAAGGAGGGTGGGAAGTGGTCAGCCTTTCTCTGCTGTCCTTTTCCCTGCAAACTTTCAGCTGCCACAACTACCCACCTGGCTGCCAACACTGCTCCTTTGTTCCCATGTTGTCTCCCACTCCATGGGGACCCATGGACTCCCAGCCCCTCTCCTGGGGCTTTGATCCCACAAGGCCAGTAATATTCTCTGGCTTGAGCTTTAAAGTCTGCTGGATTTAAAGTCTGGTGATTATTTTCTCTGCTATGGATTCTGAATTCTCTCCTTTTTGGTGCCTGCACACTCGCTATGCTTTGCCATGCTGCTGGCTCCTCAGGATAAGGCAAGGGACATCTCCAGAAGTTTTCATCCCTCCTGCCCCCTTGTCTGTATGTCTGTCTTCACCCCCACACCCCTCCTTGCCTGTTTAATCCCATTTGCCCAGAGCATAAATCTTTTGCAGCAGCTTTGCAAAAGCCCTGGATGCCTGGTCACAGGAGAGGAAAAATTCCACCAGCAGCATCCATCTGCCTGCAGGCAAATAAATGGGAAGGAGTGGGGCATGGGGAGAGCATTTCAGCTCAGGGCAGGAGATTACTGCTCTCAGGGTTCTCCCTTGTCCCCCGTGTCCCAGTCTCTGGTTTCCTGTGACAGCTGGGCAGCTGCAGCTGGGATGCCTGGAGTCACTTGGTGCCATCCTCAGCTGCTCCTCTGCCCTGTGCCCAGCATGGGCTGGCACTGGGATGCAGAACAGCCACCTTATCCCCCATCCTGCCCACTCCAGGACTCATTTTCGCTCCTGTTTGCTGTGGTGAGGGTCACCTCTACAGGGCAGAGGCAGACCCAAGCTGAGCACAGGTGACTGGGTGGGATGGCAGAGCTGCCAGGTTGAATGCCAGGAGCCATTAGAGATGCCCCATCCCACTTCTTGTGTAGCCTCTACACCTGCTTCTCTTCACAATGCCCTCAGCAAAACAACCAGGCATTGGCAAGGATCAGGAATCACACTGCCCACAAAGACCTGCTCTTCCAGCGACCTCCACATCCACATTTGCAGCTGCAGGATTGCCAGTTATCACTTCCCAGCCCCTTCTCCTGGTAATGAGGTTTGCCTGGGATGCAGCAGGCATCCAGAGCATCTGAGTCAGGCTGCCTGAACTGGGTGGGCAGGCAGGGAGCTTGTGGCCACCCCTCTTTGGTGCTGGGGCTGGGCTTTTGTCCACAGCGAGTAGGGTCTGAGCAGCACTGTGCTGTGGTTTCGTGGCTGGGGCTGGATCCTGACCCCAGTTCCCATCCTCCCCCTGCCTGCTCTGGTGCTGTTCTGTGCAGGGCTGGGCTTATGTCAGGCCAGAAGTGGCAGACCCTTACCAAGGGGGTATCCTTTGTGGCAGTGGAGGTGGAATTTGGAGCAGGAAGCCTCCATATCCATAACACCATGCTCCTGTGTATCTGACACCACGGTATCAGGCTGCACCCGTGCCTGGGGCTGCTCAGGAAGGTCCCAGCTGGAATCTCAAGTGAGTGGAAGCCCTGGCTCAGTGCCAGCTTCAGGGCAGGGCAGGGCTGTTTGGGATGGAGGGAGCTCTGTTGGCCTCAGGGCTTATGGCCTCCTCATCCTCAGTGGTGTCGGGGAACAGCTGGGGCTGTGGGCATGGGAGCTGTGCTGTGCAGGCCTGCAAGGTCACTCCAATGTCACCTAGCATGGCTGGTGGCTGGATCTCGTGATTACCCACTGATTTGGGTTTCTTGTGACGCATCTGTTGTTTCAGAAAAAAACCCCACTGAAAATGCTCTACATGAGGAAAAAAAAAATAAAAGCATCGAGCAAGGAAGAGCAGTGATGCAGGCTCCAATTTCCATGGCAACGTCCTTTTCATCAGGGGATGAGAAAAGCAGGCTCTTGTTTCTGCTGGTGCTGTGACACGAGGCATTAATCAGCCTGCTGGGGCTGGGGACTTGGAGAAGCAGGAGCTGGGGGGGCCCTTGGGGAGCTGCAGTGGGGTTGCAGCTGCTCCCATCCAACAGGGTCAGCGTGGGGGCTTTGGGCTTTTTCCCCCCAGCTGTGGGGCAAGGAAGGCTGTGACCCTTCTGTGCCATTGCTGGGCTCCCACAGACAGGTGCCACAAAAGCAAGGAAGCCAAGGAAGCCCATGTCCCTCTCACCATGTCCAGCAGGATGTTTGGGCAAGGCTCTGCCCTGTTCCCTGGGCTCTGCTGGCCATGGCATCCACCTCCTCTACTTTTATGGTTGGGGCCTGGGGGTTCTGGACCTATCTGCAGAGCTGGAAGGTTCGCAGTCCGCTTTCCAGGACTGTTTTGTACTGAACCTCATCACCCCTCACCCCTCCCACATGGGGTGTGGAAGGCAGGGGTACCGTGGGTGGCTGGTGGCCTCATGTTCCCATCTGTTTGTCCTCAGCTATTCTGAACCCGAAGCAGCCTAAAGAGACACCAAAAAGCTTCAGCTTTGACTATTCCTACTGGTCCCACACTACGGTAAGCACTGGGAGGTCTGAGCCCACCTGGAGTGCTGGGCTGGGGAGAGAAGGAGGGCCTCCTCACCAAATTTCTCAATAAACCCCTATTCTCTGCAGCCTGCAGACATCAACTATGCATCCCAGAAGCAAGTGTACCGGGACATTGGGGAGGAGATGCTGCAACATGCCTTTGAAGGCTACAATGTGTGCATCTTCGCCTATGGGCAGACGGGAGCTGGAAAATCCTACACCATGATGGGGAAACAGGAGAAGGACCAGCAAGGCATCATCCCACAGGTATGCCTGGGGAAAGCTACCTGTCCCCCTGGTGCCAGAGGGGTACAGGTATGCCTGGGGAAAGCTACCTGTCCCCCTGGTGCCAGAGGGGTACAGGTATGCCTGGGGAAAGCTACCTGTCCCCCTGGTGCCAGAGGGGTACTCAAAGGAAAAGCAGAGCTGGCAGGAAAGAGGGCAGCAGGGTGGGAGCAAGGCCAAGTTTTGCAAAGGTCTAGTACAGCACCACCATGACAGCAAGCCAGCATGGCTCCAGTGGAGAGTGAGGAGCCAAGAAGGGTCATCCAGACTCTTCTGAGACTGGATGGACTACGGTCTGGCCACACAAGGCCAGTGTTTAGGAGCAGCAGTAGTCCAAGTGCTGAGCTGCTTACCCAGAGATGCCATGTGCTGGCCCTGCAGGACACAAAGGGCCTCTGGGGATGCTGATCAGCATGGGAGGCTCTGCCAGCTCCCTGGGAGCCATCCCACTACTCACTGGCTCTATTTTTTGGAGTGAGAAAGTAGAAATCTCTATGGCCTGGGCACCCCAGGCAGAAGCATCCTGCTGGTGGGGGGCTGAGCCTGGCTCTTCTCTCTCCAGCTGTGCGAGGACCTCTTCTCCCGCATCAATGACACAACGAATGACAACATGTCCTACTCTGTGGAGGTAGGCACCCCACTGCCTGTGCAGCCCACATCCAGCCTCCCACCTGTCTGCAAGCTGTGCTGGTGTGCCCTCTTTGGGAGGGCCCCCTGCGTGTGGGGTGGGCAGGCAGGACCTCAGTTCTGCTAGCCCTGCCCATGCCTTCTGCTGTAGGTGAGCTACATGGAGATTTACTGTGAGCGCGTGAGGGACCTCCTGAACCCCAAGAACAAGGGGAACCTACGGGTAAGGGAGCATCCCCTTATGGGCCCGTACGTTGAAGACCTTTCCAAGCTGGCTGTGACCTCCTACAATGACATCCAGGACCTCATGGACTCTGGGAATAAGGCCCGGTGAGTTGGGGAAGGAAATGGGCAGAGTTTGGAGGGCTTGCAGACACTTCTAGAAGATCCTGCTTCACTTCCTTGCTTTGCCAGTCCAGCTCTTCTGGACAGGGCAGTTCCCTTCTCTCTAAGCACTGGATACTCTCCTCTTCCTTTCACCTTACCTCCTTCCTGCTCTAAAAATGCACTGGAGTCAGCAGGAGAAAGCCTAGACTTGTGCATGTCTCCTTCCAGAGCCCTCTCTTGTCCTTCAGGCTTGCCTTCCCATCATGTGCCCTGTCTTGGCATGAGCCCTGGCACTGTCAACAGCCATTTTAGTGTCCCCCACACAGTGTCACACCTGCCTGTGCTCCTCTCCCTGCAGCACAGTGGCTGCTACCAACATGAATGAGACCAGCAGCCGCTCCCACGCTGTGTTCAACATCATCTTCACGCAGAAGCGACATGATGCCGAGACAGACATCACCACTGAGAAGGTGAGGGCAGAGCCTGGAAGACTGGGAGAACCCATATGGACCAAGCAAGGGCTTCGTGTGCTATCATCAGCACTTGGAACTAGGTGGTGTGGACTGATGGAGGATTGGTACAGGAGGGAGATGAGTGCCAGGCACATGCTGGGCTCATGGTCCCTTGAGGGACCAGCTCCTGGACAAGCTATTTGGCAGCTGATGGCCTCCAGCCCTGCCTACAATGATATTAGCCCTGCTCCTGGCCAAATCCTGCAGCGATGACTGCACAGGGCACACCACTGCCCTCAAAGCACTGCTACCCTGCAAGAGGTCTTGGCTTCATGCTGGGCAAGGTTTGCTGTGCCCACAGGGCTGACAGCCTCTTCTCTGCCTCCAGGTCAGCAAAATCAGCTTGGTGGACCTGGCTGGGAGCGAGCGAGCTGACTCCACAGGCGCCAAGGGCACAAGGCTAAAGGTGAGAGGTGATGTCAGGTCTGCTTCTGCCAATGGGGACACCATGTCCTGCCCCCTCGTCCCCAGCGGAGACATTTCCTTTCATTGCCCACTGGTTCCTTACCCATTGTGCTGCCAAAATCCTTGATAGGGTCTTTGAAAGCTGCCTAATGCCAGTTTCACCAGCGTCCAAGTTCCAGCTGGGAAGTGCTGGCTATCCACTAAGACCAGCTGTTTGCTGTGGGGGAAACATGCAACCCCACAAAAGCTGCTCTTTCCCCACCCCATACTGGGAATTCCCCCTTCTCCTGGGCTTTAATGCAGCTCTGAAATGGGACCTGAACATCTGGGCTTTTCCTTTCCTCCTCAGGAAGGAGCAAACATCAACAAGTCCTTGACGACTCTGGGGAAAGTCATCTCTGCCCTGGCTGAAATGGTAGGTAGCCAGAGCACAGACAAGCAGTGGTACTGAGGGGAAATGGCCCAGCAGGGGTGGGCTCAGCTCCAAGGGATGGAGCATCCCACCTCCCAGGGATGGGCAGATACCTCCCAGCCCTGCAGCTGGAATGAGCTGGTGAGGCTGCTGTCTCCAGTGGGACCTGTGCATGCCACCCTCTGCTTGGGGCCAAGGAGCTGTGGTGGGCACTGAGAAGGGAAGCAACTCCCTTAAACACTCTCTCCACTTCCTTTGCAGGATTCGGGGCCAAACAAGGTAGGTGCCCTGGCCAGGTGGGGAAAGGGGGGTTGTTTTTCAGCACAAGTGGGTGGGAGTGGTTTGCAGGGTGGTTTGGGGGTGAGGCTGTGCCTGGACCCAAGCCATGCTTCTCCCAGGGGCTGGCAGAGCCTTCAACATCCTCCTCAGCCTGTGGGTTTCAGTACCCAGCCTTAAACATCTGCCCCAGCACAGGGCATTTCACAGGCAGGACCTGTGGACCCGAGCAAAGATGCCCAAGGTTGCAGTGGCCAGACAGAGCCATCAACCTCCCAAGTCCCCATGGCTGGGGACCAGCTGTCACCTCTTTGAAGAGAGCAGGCAGCCTGACAGCCCTTCCCTTTGCTCTCCACCCCCCAGAACAAAAAGAAGAAAAAGACGGATTTCATCCCTTACCGGGACTCGGTGCTGACCTGGCTGCTGCGGGAGAACCTGGGTGAGGACAGGGGGTGGGTGCAGTCTGGTGGTGGGCATGGATGCTGAGCAGAGGGTGGCAGCTGGCACAGGGACCGGCATCTCCCTGATGTGGGTGTATCTTTCTGCACAGGGGGCAACTCCAGGACTGCCATGGTCGCTGCTCTCAGTCCTGCTGACATCAACTATGATGAGACCCTCAGCACCCTCAGGTAGAAAGAAGTGCCCTTGTCCCACCTGCATTGAGCAAGGGCAGGGGCGTCACTGAAGCTCAGGCACTGCCACATGCTCTCCTCACCTTTGTGGCATCACTGGCTGGGGGTTTGCTGTGGGGGAAACATGCAACCCCACACAAGATGCAAACCATTGTCCCAGCACTGGCCTCCTCCAAAGAATCACTTGCTGGAGGGACTCTGTGGCACTCCTGCTTGCCCAGCAGCTGGAGTTTTGCTCCTCTCCTCTCCACTGCTCAAGACCTTGCCTTCCCTAGGTACGCCGACCGTGCCAAGCAGATCCGCTGCAACGCTGTCATCAATGAGGACCCCAACAACAAGCTCATCCGGGAGCTGAAGGATGAGGTGGCACGTCTGCGAGACCTCCTTTATGCCCAGGGTCTTGGGGACATCATTGACAGTAGGTACCATGGGTGTGCTCTCCCAGTGGTTCCCGGCAGTGATGGGCTGAGGTTACCCCAGCCTGCAGGGTCAATGTCCCCATGTCTGCCCTGCATCCTGCTCTGTCCTGCCATGGTGGCATCATGCTGCCTCTGACAAGCCCCTGAGCGTGTTTGTTCGCAGCCCCCAATCCCCTTCTGTCGCAGGAGGAGCTGCTTTCCACCCAGCAAACCTTCCCTTCTTCCGCTCCACCTACCATCTTTGGCATTCAGCACCCAGCAGAGGTGCCAGGAAGGTGTTCCTAGGGCTGCATGCACCCATGGATTCTCCTCCCTGTGCTGTCAGATACCCAACTGAGATGAACCCCCTCTCGGTCTGTTCTTTCTGTCTTACCCCTGCTCCCTGCCCTCTCTTTCTCTCTTAGCCCATCCTGCTGCAGGAGGATCCAAATGTGTGTATTCCCCATCACTGGTACTCTCTGTTGCTTCATGGCTTTTGGGAGGCATAGGCTGTGCCCAGGGGCACTCGTGCAGCATGGGGAGGGGCTCCTGCAGCCAGCCCCAGCTGATGGAGTGGCATGTGCCCACAGGCTGGCCATCCCCGGGCAGAAGGGATAGTGGCAGAGTCATGGTTAGCACCTGGGCTTGCGATAGCACTCAAGGGACCAGTGTCCTCCCACTCAGCCATGCCAGGGGACCAGTCCTCACAGGAACCCCTTCCTCTGTGCTGTCATGATGTTTCCTCTGCTGCTGCTGCTGCTGCTGCTTCCGCTGGTGCTGTGTCTCAGTGGAACTGGTGCCTGGCACGGCACTCGAGTGGGATGGCATGTTGCTCTCCTGATGAAGGGCTGGGTGCTGATGGCCTGAGGATTTTGCCCATGGATAAGCACTGTGTCCCCATCCCACTCCAGGTCAGGCAGTGCACCCAGGCTATGGCAAGCCGGCTGAGGAGATGAGGGCCTGGCTGTCCCTTCCTGGCTCAGCTTCCCTGGATGTGGGCTGATGGAGATGGGTGGCTAATGCTGCACCTGCTAACCTGTGCCCTAACCACTTCTGGCACAGTGTGTTGAGACCCTGCAACTCCTCAGAGCTGGAGGAGCATCTCCAATACCTGGGTCCTAAGCTGCTGCAGCTGACTCCTGGGATGCTGGCCAGCTACTGCTGCCTGTAGCCCTGGCTTCACTCTCTGGCTGCCTGGCCAAGGTGTTGCTCTAGCGGGTCAAGGGCTTCCTGTGAGCAGATCTTGTGAGGGAATCCTGCCACTTGTCCTGCTCTGTCCACCTGACCCCTTTTTGTAGGGTAGAGGGCTACCGCCTTCATCCCCTTCCCTTCTCATTCTCTACCTCTGGATCCAACATCTAGGGCATCTGGGCAGGGAAAACCATCCAGGCTGTATCAGATGGGGAGGATGACAGGGACAGTGGCACGTGCTTGGGGAGGACATTTCATCCCCGACCTGATTGCTGCAGGATCTGGTGTTGCAAAAAAGTGTCCCTGGGAGCCTGGGAAGGCTGCTTCCAGCAGCTGCTTCACAAAATAGCCCTGTGCCCTGAGGGGAGAGAGCATGTGCCCTTGCCCTGCTGCTGTCCGTGCTGCTGTGCTGTTGCCTGTGCCTTTTCCTTGTAATTCTTGGCTTTCTTCTCGGCACACCGGCCACTCTTTTTCTTTTTTTCCCAACAGCTTTTCTTGTCTCTGTCTTTCTCTCTCTTCCTTTCCGTGTGTCTTTGCCCGGCCCATCCCTCCCTGCCCATAGATGTGTCCGACTTTGAGAACAATAATGATGCTAGAGGGACAGAGCTGAGTCACCGCCATGACAATCTTTCCACAGTGACCAATGCTATTGCTGGGATCAGCCCCTCTTCCTCCCTGTCTGCCTTATCCAGCCGTGCTGCCTCCGTTGCCAGCCTCCACGAGCGCATCATGTTTGCTCCAGGCAGTGAAGAGGCAATTGAAAGACTCAAGGTAAGAGGGCCCTGCCCTGCAGGACGAAGGGCTCGGCTTAATGCTCTGTGGTTTGCAAAGAGGGCTCGGTATTTTCCAGAGACTTATGATGGAAACTGATGCTCAGGGAGAGCAATGCTCGTGTGTGCTCTTGCAGAGCAGACAGACTCAGAGTTTGCCCAAACTGCCAGACAAGAGAGGGTTTGGTATCATAGGTACACCTGGTGCTACCATCCTTCCTTCAGGGTGACAGGGTGATGGCTGCCTTTGCCCTGTGGGACAGGTCCTCTTGGCTTGGGATGGGTGCTCCTGGCTTGGGATGCATGCTCCTGGCTCAGCATGATGCAGGATCAGGCTGGCAGGAAGAGGATGAAGAGGCTGGTCTTTGTGCCTCGCTCTTCAAAGATGGGGTTGGTAGAAAAATGTGGTTGAAATGCTGCTGCAGCTTGTATAAACCAGCCTGAAACTGGGACCAGTGTCCTACTGGAGCATGTTTGGGCAGAACTGGGCAGAGTGGGCACATGTGCTGCCCATGGGATACACTAACCCCCCGCTCAACCCACATTTTGCCAGGAAACAGAGAAGATCATTGCGGAGCTGAATGAGACGTGGGAGGAGAAGCTGCGGAGGACAGAAGCAATCCGGATGGAGAGGTGGGTGGGTTGGGGGGATATGGGACAGGATGGGATGGGACAGGATGGCATTCCTCCTGCACTTTGCTCAAGCAGATCACTTCCTGTGGCAGCCAGGCAGTTTGAATGTCCAGCCATACCCTGAGCTGCCACCTGGGCACCCCAGTGCCCACTACATTAGCCTGCCCAGAGGTGGGCTGCTCCGAGAAACCCACCTGAATTATGAAGAGAGCTGAAGCAAGCTCTGTGTCTGCAATCCATGGGACAAATCCCTGGGATCAGGTTCCATCCCAGTGCTGACCCCAGGGGCACATGTGGCTTTGACAGGCTCTTCTTTCCCTTGCTCCTTCAGGGAAGCGTTGCTGGCCGAAATGGGGGTGGCCATGAGGGAGGATGGAGGCACCTTGGGTGTTTTCTCTCCTAAAAAGGTAGGATCATCCTATTATTCTCTTCTTCCTGGGGACTGGTTTGTACTCCCGCAGCTCCCTTCTGACTTGCACTCTCACAGCTGGCCAGCCCCACATATTTCTCTAGCCTATTTTTTGGCTCTGAAACCTATTGGGGAAATCCCAGCATTGAACCTGCTGGGTGCAAACTTGGGTAGAAATACATGGCTAAATGTCCAGCCCCCATTGCTGGGGTGTTGTCCCTTTTTGTGGAGGTATTTGCTGATGTTGGACTTCATTGTCAGCTTATGAAAATCTATACTTTGGGATATTTAAAACTGCTGCCCCTAAAACCAGCAAGTCTTTGCTAAGAAATGTGGGTGGGAATATATTCCATCTCTTTATTGCTTGTAGCATTTGGCTTGGCTAAACCTCTTGTTTTTCCCCCGCTGAGGTGGTGATAAAGACTTCAGAACCTTCCCCTTGCATGCCCCAGCTTCATTTTTAGGACAAATTTGTACATTGTCATCTTTTTTTCTTGTCCCAGCCACTGCCTATTAGGACCCCAGATCTTTGGGTAGGAAGTGTAGGGGTTTATTCCCCAAAGCAGGTTAGTCTTGGAGGTGGGGCTTTGCTGTGGTGGTCTTGGTGCCTCCTTGCTCTTCAGCTCTCTGATGGGTGGAAACTCTTCTGACTTCTCCAGTGGCTGGCAAGGAAAGTTACTGCTGATAGTGTGCAAACCCCAGTTTGTTATGGGCACTGCAGGACAGAACTATGCTGTCCCACTGTGTGCCATGGCAGGGGTGGTCATGGCTCCAGGAGCTCAGCAAAGGTCACCAGCTTTGCAAATCTGGACAAAAACTTGCAAGTGAAGGAGCCTCAGACCCCAGGGCCATGTGTCTGTCCAGAGGGGCTAGAGGTTAAATGTTACAGCCAACTTCTGTCAGCCACCATGGAGAAGAGCCCACATTTCTCTTGACCTCCAGCTTTGCTTCCCTGTTTGGAGTGAGTCTCTGCTGTCAGCCAGCACTTGTGGCACCATGAGGGGACCCTTCTGCATGCTGGGTCTCAGCAGACTGATGCAGTGTTCCTTACAGTCACTATTCTTCTGTCTGGGAAACTCAGGACTTCACCCACTCATACTCCTGGGTCTTCCTCTGTTCGCTGAAGGTACAATCCCAGCAGCTAAGCTGGCTGCAGGCAGAGAGATCTCTGACTGGTGGAAAAATGTCCCTCTTGTCAAGAACAAAGTGTTTGTAAACCAGGGGAAGAAAAGGAGGGGAGGGAACTGTTTGGAAGAAGACTGGGGAGTGAAATTCAGACTGCAGATACAGCTTCAGATTCTCCACTGCTTGTGGTTGAACCTCTCAGACCTGCTCTTTCAGGTGCTTCACCTGTCCTTGTACTATCAGTGAAGGAAAATGGGCATTTCCTTATTGACCTGACAGAGGGCAGGGTTAGACTGAATATTAGGAAGAAATTCTTCTCTGTCAGGGTGGTAAGGCACTGGCACAGGTTGCCCAGAGAAGCTGTGGCTGCCCCATCCCTGCAAGCATTCAAAACCAGGTTGGGTGGGGCTTGGAGCAACCTGGTCTGGTGGAAGGTGTCCCTGCCCTTGGCTGGGGGATGGAATGAGATAAACTTTAAGGTCCCTTCCCACGCAAACCATTCTACGGTTCTATAATGTGCAGTATAGGTAAGAAGGGTCCTGCCCCAGGAGACTCTGAGCCATATCAGGGACTCCTCATGGGAAGTATTTGGCTCTGTGTTAGATCTGTTTGGAACATGAATTTTCAAAGGTGGCCAGGGGAAGTATGCCCAGGGCTCAGCCCTGGGAGGAGAAAAGCAAGTAGGCATGTGGAAGCAGGGCATCTTCATCCCAAGCTGCTTGGTTGTCTGCAGTCCCCTAGAAAGGTACCTTCTGGGCATGTTGTCCTGGAGTCACAGAGGGCAGGAGAGCGGGTGCCAAGGCAGTCTGCAGTGCTACTGAGCTCCCACCTCCCTCAGGAGCATCCCTCCGTGCTGGGGTACACAGGGTGCCCTGAGATGACTCCTTTTTTGTCTCTCCCAGACACCGCACTTGGTCAACCTGAATGAGGATCCGCTCATGTCCGAGTGTCTTCTCTACTACATCAAGGACGGGATAACAAGGTGAGGGCCAGGTCCCACAGAGTGGTAGGAGCCTTGTCTGTATCTCAGTGCCTGACTTCCCCAGTTGGTCAGCAGAGTGAGAGCTGTCCCCAGGCTGGGCACTGTTCCCGGGGCATCCCCAAAGTGACATGGCCACATGTATTTGCCTGGGAATCTCCTTTGGGGTGTTGGTCCTGCTGTGTGCACCAAGGGTTGCTCCTGTCAGTCCCAAAGATGAGGGGAGACTCAGGAGGGGCTGCTTTGAGGAAGGATTGAGCTGGGTTACCCCCACAGGGTTGGCCGGGAAGATGCTGAGAAGAGGCAGGACATCGTTCTCAGCGGGCACTTCATTAAAGAAGAGCACTGCCTGTTCCGCAGCGACACCAAAACCAGCGGTGAAGGTATTGTTTGTCTGGAGAGGCTCCACTTCCCCGGGGACCCGTCCCTCTGCACGTCACCAGAACTTGCCCCCAGCCAGGGGTCCTGCCCTTCTCAAACTAGTGAGGCTTTCCTGCATGGCTCTGGTGTCTCCATGCTTCCAGAGTGAGCTACAGCCCTCATGGCTGGGAGAGGAGCTCGTGCAAGGCACGGAGATCCTGGCTGAGCAGTCTGTTGATTATTCCCTTGCCCAAGACATGGAGCAGAGTCCACCCTCCAAAATTCCAGGAACCTGGGGGTGAAGGGGCTATGGGAGATGAGCGTGGGGAGGATGGACTTGCCTTCTGGGGGCTCTGGCTGCCTCTCACCTTACTTTCACTCCGCTCTCCCCTTTCCACTGTCTCCTTAGTGATAGTGACCCTGGAGCCCTGTGAAGGTGCTGACACCTATGTGAACGGTAAAAAGGTGACAGAGCCCAGCATCCTGCGCTCAGGTGGGTCCCTGGGGCTGGCACGCCGGCGCTGCTTCAACCCACCTCCCTCCCTCCCACCATGCCCTTGCCCCACGCTAAACCCACGCCTTTCTTCCACAACACACACATGGCTGTAGGAAACCGCATCATCATGGGGAAGAGCCACGTGTTCCGCTTCAACCACCCCGAGCAGGCTCGGCAGGAGCGGGAGCGGACCCCGTGTGCTGAGACCCCCGCAGAGCCCGTGGACTGGGCGTTTGCCCAGAGGGAGCTGCTGGAGAAGCAGGGCATCGACATGAAACAGGAGATGGAGCAGCGGTGAGAGCACGAGCAGGGCTTGGTAGGGGGCTGGGTGTCCACCTCCAGACTAGTCATGCTCTTCTTCCCCATTTCCACCCAGGCTCCAGGAGCTGGAGGACCAGTATAGGAGGGAGAGGGAAGAGGCAAACTACCTTCTGGAGCAGCAGAGGCTGGTAGGTGGCCAGGACCTGGATCCTTCTCAGGCATGAGTGAAGTCCTGGCAGATGTCTGCACGGGGTGGGCTCTGTGTGTTCTAAATACAAGGGCAAACCTGTTGTTGCTGGAGTTGTCCTCACAAACACGGAGGCAGAGGAGGGAGGAGGCTGAGTTCCTGCAAGGGGGAGTAGTATGATTTGGCAGCCTGGAGTAAGGTCACATCAGTGGGTTGCATCACCCCTCCTTCTGCTTCCCCCAGGACTATGAGAGCAAACTGGAGGCTTTACAGAAGCAGATGGACTCTAGGTATTATCCTGAGGCAAACGAGGAAGAGGAAGAACCTGAGGATGAGGGTGAGGGCTGCATACCACTTCAAGGTTTTGATGCTGTCTGTGGGAGCACGATGAGTGGATTGCAGGTTCCCTGGGCACCAGTGTCCTGGCAGTGGGGTGACTGTCCCTCTGTTCCCCACAGTGCAATGGACAGAGCGGGAGTTCGAGCTGGCCCTTTGGGCCTTTAGGAAGTGGAAGTGGTACCAGTTCACCTCCCTCCGTGACCTGCTCTGGGGCAACGCCATCTTCCTCAAGGAGGCCAATGCCATCAGTGTGGAGCTGAAGAAGAAGGTGGGTGGCTGGGCTCCTCTCTGGCTTGCTGCAGCACTCACAGCAGAGGCCATGAGAATGGGCAGCTGGGAAGTGCTGAGGAGGGGGTTACCAGAGGCACCACACAGAACCCTCTGCCCTCCCAGGTTGCTCACCATCCCCTTTGCCCCTCTCCAGGTCCAGTTCCAGTTTGTGCTCCTCACAGACACGCTGTACTCTCCTCTCCCTCCGGACCTGCTGCCTCCTGATGCTGCCAAGGACCGGGAGAAGCGGCCATTCCCCCGGACCATTGTGGCTGTAGAGGTGCAGGACCAGAAGAATGGGGCAACACATTACTGGACACTGGAGAAGCTGAGGTGGGCAAGTGGAGGCTGTGCCAGGAGGGCTTGGGTGCCCACAGCCCTTTGTTTGACTGCTGCCTCCTCTGTCCTCTCCCCGCAGGCAGCGCCTGGACCTGATGCGTGAGATGTATGACCGAGCAGCAGAAGTGCCTTCCAGCATCATCGAGGACTGCGACAATGTGGTGACTGGTGGAGATCCTTTCTACGACCGCTTTCCCTGGTTCAGGCTGGTCGGCAGGTGAGCGCTCTGGCTCCTTGGAAGTGTGGCTGAGACGCACAGATGGTCCTGCAGGAGGACACGCTGCCAACACTGTCCACCATGTGCAGGGCATTCATCCCCCCATGGGACCCCAGTGCCTGTCTTGCCTGTGATGGCTGTCCTCCATACTGGCTGCCGGGACCCCAAGGGACCCACAAGCTGCTGGCAATGCTTCTGCTGCCTGCTCTGCCCCGGTGCTGGGAGTCGTGGGCTCTGGGCTTGGTGGTTTGCAGGAGTCACGGCTGTCCAGCAGGCTGAGAGCCCGTGCCATTGCAACCTCCACCCCAGTGGGCACACGTCCCTGTGCACACACTGGTGTCTGAGCATGTCTGTACACTGTGTGCCGCATGTCTCCTTGTGCTTCCTGCACGCCAGTTGGAAGGCTGCGGTGCCAGCAATGAAGATGGGCCACCCCAGAAAAGGGGACTTGCCCAGCGGACAAGGGGGCTGAGCTGTATGGCCTGGAGGCATTCCCCGGTGCCGCAGCACAAGCAGAGATTCCCTCCAGCAGGGGAGGTGGTGGCAAGCCTTGTGCCATCCGCTCTGTCCCTGCGTTGCCTGCAAAGCCAGCGAGGGGAGTCCCCAGCACTCACACCGGTGCCTTGGGTTGCTTTTTGCTGCGGCCATTGGTGGCTTTAGAGGTGCACCAGATGGGCAGGTCTTTGTTCCCGGTGTCCCTTGATTTAAGCAGACAAAAAACCCACCCCAAAACCCAACCAAGAAAAAAAAAAAAAGGCAAAAAAAAGCAAAAATCCTGTTCTTTCTGTTTGGAACAGCTGGTGTTAACCTGTCTTCTATCTTGTTGTACTAACCTTAGTTCAGATATCTCTGGCTGCAACAGCTCTCCTCTTTTCAACACATGCATGAGCGAGCGCATGGCTGATCTCACCCCCTCCCCTACCTTCTCGAACCCCGACTCCGACATCACCGAGCCTGCTGACGAGCAGCACCAGGGGCAGGAGGAGGAGGAGGAGGAGGAGGAGGAGGAGGACCTGGAGGAAGACATCTTTCCGGAGTGCCCACTGTGTGATGGCCGGGATCCGTTTTACGACCGCTTCCCCCTGTTCAGTTTAGTAGGAAGGTTGGTGAGGTTTTAGGAGAGCATGCCGGGAAGGACCTAGCTCTTTCGCATGAGGGAACTGCTTTTGGACACGACTCCCACCTCCGGGGCGTCCCGGAGGTGCAGGGGGTGGCCAGCTGAAATTGCCACCAAGCCCGGGCACCTGGCAGGGTGATGAGGTGCCCACTGAGGTAGGGCTGTGAGGAGCACAGTGGTGGCAAGTGATGCCACAGGGTGGCAAGACAAGGTGGGTAATGCCTGCCTTTAGGCAGGTCCCTCTTTGGGGAGCCCCTGAAAAGGGGAGTTCTGCTGCATCTCCATTGCTGAAGATGCTGATGGAGCCACATGGAGGTCTTGGTCCTGGGTGTTTCTGTCCCGGGCAGGGCCACCTCCTGCCTGGCTCAGGGTGGCCCTGAGGTGCCACTTCCTGGGGACACACAGGTACTTCCAAACCCTGTGTGCCCTTGGCTCTGGCTTGGCCATCCCAGCTGCATTGGTCAGCATGAGCCTCCCAGATGTGGAGGCTCAGATGTCCCCAGGCAGTTGAGGGAATGAAGCTGAGGGGGATGAGCAGAGAGCCAGGTGCAGGAGAGAGTGCCAAAAGTGGCATTTGCTCTTGCTGCTTGTACCCAGTGCTTAGCTTGGGGTCATACCTGCCAACTTGGCACAAGGGATGTCCAGGGAAGTCGTGGGGACCTGGGTGCAGGCTCCAACTCCTCTTTGGCTCCGGCCAAGGACAAGAACTTTGATTTCTCCTATCTGTTGGCTGGGAGACCCCATTGGGCTCCATGGGTTTTGACCTGGAGAAGCCCACCAGCTGCCCCAAAACTGGCTGTGCCACCAAACCTGGAGCCATCTGCCTATCCCTAGAATGGGATGTGGTGCTGCCAGCTCTCTCTGGGGTTTTCCCAAGGGAGCATGTGCCCGGAACTGGTCCCAGAGCTTCTTCCCAAGGCTGGGGCTCCCTGAATGGGGTAAGCTGGAGCTCCTCTTCCTTGGTGTGCCAGGGCCAGGCTGCGTGGTGGGAAGGAGGGACCAGAGCAGGCAGAGAGGGTGGAGGTGTGGGGTAAGAGTCCTGCAGCCTCAGACCGAAAGAGCTGGGTTCTTCCCCTTTTATTTTTTCCTTTTTTCCTTATAAAAAAAAAATATTCAAAACAACCCCAAAACTGTCAAGGGCACCTCAAAAAACCAAACAAGGCCCTGTGGCAGCAGCCCCATTCTGTGCCGGGGGCATGTGCCCCAGAGCTCGGCATCTTCCAACTTCTTTTGAGTCTGCCCTGGGTTTGGCTCCCACACAGCAGCTCTGCCGGCCACATTTCTTGTGAAGTGTGCTTGGATTGGTTTATGATTGGATCCTTGTCTTTTTTTTTTTATTATTTTTTTCCCCTTTCTTTTTTTTTTTCTTCTATTTTTTCATTTTGATTATTTTAAGGGTTTTTTTATTAATTTTTTTAGCTGATGGCTCTATCTCTTCAAAGCTTTAGCGAAAATTAGAGTTATTTCACTTTTATCTTCCTTTGGAAAGGCTTTTCTTTGGTCTGAGCATGCCATCTTTGCACCTCACCAATCTTGTGGTTAGTGTCCCTGCCCTCCTTCCTCTAGTGAAACACTTGTCCCCCTCCTCCCTGCCTGCCCCACTTCCCTCCCACTTTTCCCTGCCCTCTCCACCCCTTGGCTTCCACACCAACTGCCCTGTGATTTTGGGTCGGCGATCAAACCCAAATCCCTGTGCTTCTGAGAGCTTCCCTAGGCATGTGGTCCCACCAGGAAGCCCTGACATGGTCCAGCCACTTGTCCCTGGTGGCATCTGAGAAGAGATGTGGTGAGATGGGCCCATCAGGAGACATTCATTTGGCATCACCTGCTTCCACAACTTGAGACCTTGGAGATGCTTAGGGTGGAAAAATCCTCAAGCAACAGTTGGAGGTCAATGAGAGTCATCAGAACAAGGGGAACCTGTGGACTTTGGGGATTGAGGTGCAAATGTAGGGCTGCAAGAGCCCCCTGGACACTCTGGGGTACCATTGAATGTCTGAGAAGATTCCTCTGAGGTTGGGAATGCCCTGAGCAGCACTGCCAGCCACCTGGAGTTGCAACCATCGTGGAAGCCTCCTGAAGCAGAGGTGTCCTGGCCAAGCTCAGCACCATCCTACCCCACAATACCCAAGAACACTGCGTGTCAAGACGCTGGTGGGTGCCCCAGGGAAAGGTGCTGGGCACCTCACGGCCCGTCTTGCTGGGAACAGTGCTGCCAGTCCTCTCGGCAGGGAGCTCAGCACCAAAGGTGACCTGTCACTGTGAAGGGTATGGCCAGAGCCAGAGCACCCTTGGACAGATGGCAGTGAGGTGGAAGGAGGCAGCAAGAGGACCCAAAGCACTTGAGAACCAGAGAGCTGTGGCCTGGCAGGAGGTGTTGGCAGAGACGTGGTGCAGCCAGCATGTTGGACCCTAGCACCTTTCTGTGATAGCATTGGTGACCTGGATGCTGCAGAGGACAGCAGGGAGGGTCAGACCTGCCAGGCGTGCTGTCCATCCCTGTGACACGCTGGCAGGTGGTTCAGGACCCCGAAGCCATGTGTGTGAAGCAATGGAAAGGGGGCACACAGGCCACCCATACTTGCCAGTCACACCAGGCAGCCTCCCTCCCAGTGGTCCTGTGACACTGTGAGCAGAGGCAGGGCCAGGAATGCCCAGCAAGTTCATCTCTGAAGGCTTCTGGCCTCTGTCCAGGACCTCCTCCACTCACCTCTTTTTGCTCCTGACAGCCTCCATCTCCCTCGTCACCCATCCTTCCCCCTGCCTTGCCCCTGTCCTTCCCACAGTGACTCTGCAGCCACCCCCTAGCTGTGTCGCAGCACCTCCTGCCCAAGTCCTCCAGCTCTCCACCACAGGGAAGGTCCTCTTGCCCTCCAGCTTCATGGTGGCACCAGTGCAACCCCCTCCACTCCTGCCTGCCATGGAGGTGACAGACGGAGAGGTCCATAAGTCTTAGTGTGCTCTGTGGTGCTGCCTGGGGCATGTGCCGCCCTCCTGCCCACCCTCCCGCCCGCGGCACGCTGCCTGCCCGCTGCCCCCCACCCCTCGCCTGGCCCTGGCTGCCTTCTCTTTAGTTTTGCTTTGCAGCACCGCGGTCGCGCCCTGAGCAGTGACCTGGGATCCCGGCCGCTGCCGGCTACGCCAGCTGTGCCTGGAGACCTGCGGGTGGGAGCAGTGACCATTCTCCCCCCTTGTTGTGTGTCCCCCCTTCTTCTCCGGCAGGGCCTTCGTCTACCTGAGCAACCTCCTCTACCCCGTGCCCCTGGTCCACCGCGTGGCCATCGTCAGCGAGAAGGGTGAGGTGAAGGGCTTCCTGCGCGTGGCTGTTCAGGCCATCTCAGGTAGGAGGGAACCCTCCCAAAATGTGTCCCTTGCATCCCCTGCACCCCCTGTGCTGGCTCACCCCCCTCCCTCCACCAGCGGATGAAGAAGCCCCTGACTACGGCTCTGGTGTGCGGCAATCAGGGACAGCCAAGATCTCCTTTGATGACCAGCACTTCGAGAAGGTACATTGGGACCAGCTCTCAGTAGGTGCCATGGGACCCCAGACCCCTGCCTGCCACCACCACGATGCTTCCCACAGGGACCCCTAGATTCTTACAGGTGCAGGCATCATAGGAAAGGGGCCACCAGGGAGACCCCAGACCTTGGGCACCCACTCATGTGCCCTACTCTCCCCCGTGTCCAGGGAGGCTGCCTTGGGATGGGAGGGGAAAGCTGAAGGTGCCCTGGTGCTTGGGTTGCTGGCAGTGGTGCCAGCAGGACCACCTCAGGGACCACCAGCATCCCTGAGCCCCACTTCCATCACAGTTCCAGTCAGAGTCGTGCCCATCTGTGGGGATGTCTCGCTCGGGGACCTCTCAGGAGGAGCTGCGCATTGTTGAAGGCCAGGGGCAGGTCAGCGACTTGGGTCCCTCTGCTGATGAAGTCAACAACAACACCTGTGCAGGTGAGGAGGTGTGACAAGAAGTTTGGGAGTGGTCCCTGCCCCAGAACCCAGTCTCTTGCACCCACCCCAGCATCAACAGCCTACTGCCCCACTGTCGGGCTGTTGGCAGACACCGAGGGGATTGACACCCTGCCTTGCTAAGGGTCTCTCCCTCCCTGCAGTGACCCCAGAGGACCTTCTGGACAGCCCAGAGAAGCCTGTGTCAGATGGGCCGCTGGAGGTGGCTCTGGACCACCTGAAGCTGGGCAGCATCTTCACTTTCCGTGTGACAGTCCTGCAGGCCTCCAGCATCTCTGCAGAATACGCAGACATCTTCTGTCAGTTCAAGTGAGACTCCAGTGCCTCCCAGCCCTGCATCTCCCACCATGTTGTAGCCATCACCTGGGGGCTGGTGGTGAATGTCAGGAAGCCCTAGCCCCCAGCTCTGAGCCCTTTGTGAACAGGGAGGCAAAATCAAGGGCTGGGGAATTTGCCAGTGCCCTCATCTGATTGCTGGCAAAAGGCAGGGAGAGACTTCCATCAGTTTCAGGGAGTCCTGTGGCAGCCAGGGATGAGGGCAGCAGCCCCAGCGGGAGGGAACTCTTATCCTGGTCCCTGCCTTGACTTCCCACTTGGCACATCCCCATCCCACAGCCCCCACCTCACCTTCCTTTCCTCCACAGCTTCATCCATCGCCATGATGAGGCCTTTTCGACAGAACCCTTGAAGAACACAGGACGAGGACCACCACTGGGCTTCTATCATGTCCAAAATGTGCGTAGCTCCCTCCTTCCACCCCTTTGCTTCTGTGGCTGCTGAGGTCTCTTCAGGGCCATTGGCTGGATCTTCTCCCCAGGGGAGCAGGTTCCTCCTGATTTTTCCACTGCTGTCCTCTCAAAAAGGGTGGGATTTCACAGCAGTGGTCTTGGTGGGGAGAGCATCCCTGAATGGAGGGGACTGACAGGCTTGCACGCTCCCAAGGATGCTGTTTCTGGCTCTAACCCCTTTCCCAGCTAAACTGTGCCACCAGCAGCTCTTTCTCTTCTAGATCGCTGTGGAGGTGACCAAATCCTTCATCGAATACATCAAGAGCCAGCCTATTGTGTTTGAGGTGTTTGGCCACTACCAGCAGCACCCCTTCCCACCTCTCTGCAAGGACGTCCTGAGGTGGGCACACCCGGGCCAGCCCCAGCACCTGGCTGCCCCTGGGGCTCCAGATGCAGTGGGGACTTGAGAAAGGGGGCAGGTGGTGGAAGGATGTCCCCAAGGCATAGGTGGGGTTGGCCAGGTTTGGGGATCCCTGGGGATGCTTTAACCAAGCTGGTTCTATCTGCAGCCCGCTGAGGCCGTCCCGACGCCACTTCCCCCGTGTGATGCCACTCTCCAAACCAGGTAGGGAACCTGGCCTCCTACTCCTGTGCCCACCTATAGTTCCCATGCTGGTGCAGAGTCCCCTTCCCCAGAAGGACCAGTTAGGACCACAGGGGCACCAGAAAATGTTCTGTGGGCCAGAGAACCCAAAAGCCCTAGACACTCATTTCTGCAATACTCAGCAGATGCAAAGACCCCGTCTCACCTCCTGTGGAGCGGCAGGGAGAAGGTTCTTTGTCCTGGGTGGCTAGATGTCCACCCAGCCCCACCATCCCACAGGGGTGCCAGGGTACCCCCCGTGCTCTGACTGCTGAGACCCCAGTTGCGGGGGTTTGGCTGTGCAGTCACTGCACCAGCAGTGGGGGAGCCTTCTGCTTGTCCCCAAGCAGTCCCTGGTTTGGGATGCACTGTGTGGTTTGGGATGTGTTCACACCAGGACTGCAGGCACATGGTGTGCATCCTGGGGATGGGTGAGGCCAGCCTCATGCTGGCACCCTCGCTGCCCCATGGTGGGCGAAGGAGAAGGCATGCCAGTGATTGGCACAGTCACTGGGATCCGGCTCTTGTTGCTGTCTCTGTGTGTGTTCCCACAGTCCCTGCCTGCTCTGCCCTTTCTCTTCCATCAAGTGCCTCACTCTAAATGCCAGTGGCAGGCTCAACCTCTTAGCTCTCTTTCCAACCCACTGCAGTGCCTGCAACGAAGCTGAGCACCATGACTCGTCCCAGTGCCGGCCCTTGCCAGTGCAAGTATGACCTGATGGTCTTCTTTGAGATTTGTGAGCTGGAGGCCAATGGCGAGTAAGTCCTGCTGGGAAGGGGAGCAGGAAGGAGAGGAGAGGGAGGCAATGGGATTTGCCCAGTGTTCAGCACCTCTGGGCAGGCTGGCAAGGACTCTGTGTCACGCCATGATCCTCTCTTCCAGCTACATCCCTGCTGTTGTGGACCACCGTGGAGGCATGCCATGCCATGGGACCTTCCTCCTCCACCAGGTACTCTCTGCCCAAGATGCTGTCTTGGCTCTGACTGTGGCTGGGACCTCTGTTAACCACTGTCCCTTCCTCTCTGGCCTCGCGGATCCCAGGGCATCCAGAGGAGAATCACTGTCACCTTGGTGCATGAAACGGGCAGCCTCATCCGCTGGAAGGAAGTGCGGGAGCTGGTTGTGGGTAAGCCAAGTCAGCCTCCAGCCCCACCAAGCTCCTAGGCATCTTCTTGGACTGTTTCACCTTCCCATGTTCCCATGTTTCCATGTGGGGCTTTATGGCTCATCTCCCCTCCTGCCCTGCAACAGCAAAGTGGCAGCTGCCTGGCAGGTGACACCAGGACACTGTATGGGTGGGACACCTCAGCCCCTGCCACTGTGTCCAGGAGCTGGACCGGGATCTCCAGTGCTGACTGGCCAAGTGCTGGGCAACTACTGTCTCTGATAGGGGTGCTGCAGGCAGGCAGTCTTCCCCTGTCTTCATGGGGACCCTCACAGGGCCATTGTCTGTCGTCTGAGAGGCCTCCCTATGCTGTATTTGCAGGTCGAATTCGGAACACTCCAGAAGCAGACGAGTCCCTCGTTGACCCCAACATCCTGTCCCTGAACATCCTCTCCTCTGGGTACATCCACCCCTCCCAGGATGACCGGTACGTGATGCTTTTTTTCTTGCTCTCCCTCTGCTGTGGTGAAGGATGGAGGGGGGTGAGGAGCAGCCCTTCTCTCTCCTGGAAGGCTCTTAGCTCCTCCACAGGGTCCTGCCGACCCATTGCTGCCTTAAGGCAGGGGTTTTCTGGAGCTGCAGAGGGTCTTGGTGTTCAGGGCTGCCAGCCCCCTTCCTCTTCCTCCCTAAGGACTCGCTGTGCTGGGGAGGGCACTACAGGGAATTTGTGTGTGGGTCCTGCTCTCTAGTACCAGCTGTACCTGCCTGGCACAGAGAGACAGTCGGTGCCTGTGCTGGGAGGATGTCCCAGCTCCATGGCTGGAGGGAACCTGAACAAAGGTTATTTGTCCTGTGTCCCAGCAAACTTGCTGGAAAGGCCACTTGGTGCCCATGGCAGGTCCCCATCTGTGTGGAAGTGATGCAGGAAAGCTTTTCCCATCAGGGTGGGTAACTTTGGGGTTGCCCACCCCTTCCTGCCTGTCCCAGGGGGCTGTGTCAGAGTCATATAGCCACAGAGTGGTTTGGGTTGAAAGGGACCTTAAAGATCATCTCATTCGAGACCCCCTACTACAGGCAGGGACACCCTCCACTAGACCAGGTTGCTTAGAGGTGTCCCCACTGTAGGTTTGGCAGGGTGTGAAACAGCGGGACTGAAAGATTTTTGTGTCTAAGATCTCCCTGGCTGGGTCCTTTGGTGGTGTGGGGAGCAGTGGGTGCAGGTGGTCTACTGGTGAAATTCAGGGGACTGGTGGGGGTCTCTGGCCAGAATGTGTGGGGGTGGCAGCTGCAACAATATGGGGATGGCTGCTGCCAGCACCAGGAGCATCAGGACTGGTCCTTGGCTGTGCACATTGTGGTTGCCGGTGTAGGAACATCTGGTGAGGAATGGGGACCACTTCTTCCCTCATTTTCTTTGTGGTCACCACTGCCCCAAGGAGTCCTGTCCCAAGGGAAGGTGTTTTGGGGGCAAATGATGGGGTTCAGGATGGGAGGTGCTACCCTGAGCACTCTCAGGGTAGCTCCTGGCCATGGCAGAGCAACCTGCACGGAGTACCTGGGCAGCAGAGCCAAGTCATAGGGTCAGTGTGTGTGCAAGTGTTGGACCAGGAGACTTTGTCACAGCATTGAGGATACAGAAGGAGGCCAGACACGGATGGTCAGGAGAGGAGGGCCTGGACAAGTTGAGCAGTGATGGTTTTTTTGCTGGCAGCTGGGTGGCTGTGGGACCCATGGGCTCTTGGGGCTGTGCTGTTTTTTGTCAACTCCTGATCTGGCCAGTTGGTCCCAGATGCAGCCAGATGGGATTTTTAGCATGTCTAGGGTAGCCTGGCAGAACTGATGTGTCTCCTGCTCTGCCTTCCACCCCACAGGTCCTGCAGGACAAGGAGACACAGCTTGGGCTGAGGGGGTGCTTGGGGTGTGGAGAGGAGCATGGAGACAGGGGGCTTGGATTTTGCATCTGCACGCTCAGAGAGTCTGTGCCTCAGGGGCAGCCCCAATTTGGGAGAACAGGCTGGCGTGTACACCATATCCGTCCCATATCCATCCCATGGAGCCCGTGCCCATGGTTGGGCAGGGGTAGGAAGGTGCAGCCAGCTGCCTGCAGGGCACAGTGCCCTTCTTTTCCACCCCACATGCAGATGTGAATGCTTCGCCCTGCAGCTGTGAGGACAGGCAGAAGGAAGGCAGCAGGCAGAGACAGTGCCCACTTCACCCTCCTCCCAGCCGCTTGCGCTCCCCGCTTTGCTGCCTTGTGCCACACAGCCTCCATCACCTGGAGCAGCTCTAACTCCCCCTCTGCAGCCTTCCCAGCCCCCCGGAGCCACTCAGAAGGAGGCTGGGGGAGTGGTCCAGCTCTCTCCCCAGCACCCATCCATTCCTGCATCAAGCGCCCAGAGAGGAGGCGCGGGGGGGCAGTGCCTGGTGTCCCCCCTCGTTTCCCTCAGCTGCTGCTGCCCATCCGAGCCCACACTAACCATGTGATTGTTTTGTGTTTTCGCAGGCAGTTTCTTGATTCGGATATGCCTAGGTATTATTTGTTTCCATTGGGTTTTTTTCCACCCCCTCTTCTTCTCTCCTTTCTTTCTTTCTACCCCTTTGCCTCGGCACGCTCACTCCCGCCAGAGGCAGCACTTGGACATCCAGCCCTTCATCCCTCCACATGCCCCATCCCTCCTCCCTCCTGCCCTGGCACCTCTTGCTCACTTGGCCCCTTTTGCTGTTTGTTTGGGCCACGCTCTGGCTGGCTGCTGCTCCCCCTCGCACGCCTGCATCCCCATTGCCTGTTTTTGGTTTTATTCTTGCTTTTCAACTTCGTTACTCTCCCATCTCTCTGGCATATGACATCGAGCGTGCCAGACCTTGTTGTCTCCTGCCCCACCCCCAGCTTGGCCACCGATGCCGCTTGGAGTAGCTGCAGGGCTGATGTGGACAAAGGGAGTTTTGGGGCATGTCCTACCATCTCCTGGGCACTTGATGGCAGTTCGTGTGGCAGCGGCTGGCCACTCCATACACAGTTGTCCTGTAGGTGTAGGTGTGGCATACAGGCAGTGTGTGTCTGTACACAGGTGTGGCAGTGGGTGGGCACACCCATACCGTGGCACAGACTGTTGCACCACCGTGTAAAGGGGCAGCACTGTTCTGGGACTGCAGGCTTCAGCTGGGACTGCTGGGAGAGCCTGGCTTGTGGGGTGTGGGTGAGAGGAGCCAGAGCTGGGGATGTGCCACCAGCTTCTGGATGGGAGCATTGCCAAGGGCCCAGAGGAGGGGGTGTCTCACGACTGTGCCCCCTGGCAGAAGAAGAGGAGGATATGTCTGGGAGACAAGGGATAGGATGCCCTGAGTTCTGGTGGGCTCCACAACTTTGTGCCTGGGAGGCTGTCCTCCTTACAACAACTCAAGGCTGATCCTGCTCAGAGGTGTGGAAGGGCAGAGCTGTCCCTCCAGCAGCACCCTATCCCCTCCCAGGGTGCAAGGGAATGAATACAGCACGGATCCAGCCCCCCACTGCAGGAGAGGTTGCCTATGGTCTCTCAGCAGAGTGATGGACCAAGGGATGGGCCAAGAAATCATCTGCTGTGTGGATGGTGGTGGGATGGCTATTCTTCCACAACAGGCACTGTCCCAGGGGATTGTGCTGGGTGGGAGCTCTTTGCCCTGTGATGGCAGGAGGGTGGTTAAGGGCATAGGGAGCACATGTGCTTGCTTCCTAGCTGCTGGACCATGAGGAAGGTGGGAGGCTGAGGGTTTCTGCCCAGGCAGGTAAGACTCTGCCCTCGCCGAGCTCCTTTTAGGTTCCTATCTGGGGTCCAGCTAGGCAGGAGCTCCCTTGGCCACAGTGCTAATATGGATTGGGTCCCTTCAAAAGGGGCTCTTCTGACCTGTCATTTTTCTGTGTGTGTATGTGTGTGTGTTTGTCCTTGGGTTGCCTTCCACTTATAGCATTTCGCTGGGAAATGACACTAGGTATTTCACGTGCACCTGCTTGGTCTGGTCCCACCTGCTTTTCTCTCTTTCCCCTTTGCCTCCTCCCTTTGCGTTTCGCTCTTTCTCCCCTCCCCTGAGGTTCCTCTCTTCCTCCTCCTCCTCCTTGGGGAGTGCTCTCTTCTCAAGTGACCTGTGTCTGCAAAGCAATTCTTCACCTTGGCTGTCTAACGCCAGGGGGTTTTATGTATTTTATGCACCTTCTGAAAGCATCACTCTCCCTCTTCTTCCAATGTGAGGGAAATTACAGTTTAGAACCTCTCCCTGCTCCCGCTGGCTGCCCCAGCTGTTGTTAAAATTGCTCCTCAGCCACCTGGATGCTGCTTTGGAGATATGCTGAAGTGAGACATGGCTGAGCCATGGCTTCCAGAGGACGCTTGGGCGAGAGCTGGGGCTGTGGCAGCTCTGGGTGGGCTTTGGGGAGTGGTGTATCATAAAGCCAAGGCTGGCCTGGGAGGGAGCCCTGGAGTGCAGTAGGGGGTGAAATGGGGATCTCCTGCTTCCCTCACCCTTGGTTGCTTGGCCCAAGGAGGGCAGCTGCCACTCTTGCTCTGGGGGGCTGTGCTGTCCTCTGCAGGACCCCATAGGCATAGGTGAGTGGGACTGCATGTCCCCTGCTCCTTCTTCCAGCCTGGGAGCCATGGAAGACACAGCGAGGGGCCTGAGGCAGCAGGGTGAGAACGGGGCTGGTGATGAGGGCAGACCAAGAGCCAGGGGAGACAGCCTGACAAGGGCCAGCCACTACATCATGATCCCCAGCTTCTTGCTGGGGCCCAGGGCTAGCAGGGCAGCCCTGAGAAAAGGGACCTTGCTGGTGGGGGGACGCTGCACGCCAAGAGGTGGGCTGGTAGCACCCTCCCAGTGCTGAGCATCCGCCCTCCTTTCCCTTCTGGCCACTGTTACCCAAATGGCAGTAGCCACTCCTGGCAAGGGGCTGAGGGGTGCTACGTGCCTCAGGCTGGAGGGTGGGGAGTGGCCCGAGTGCACTGGCAGCCCCCTGCTCTGAGCACGGGGATGGGGCATGAACCCTCCTTTGCTCTCCTTTGCCTTCCCAGCCTGCTCTGCCTTGCCTGCACCCCAGCTGATCCCCCACTTCTCCCACGGTCCCTCCTCCCCAAAACCCCAGTCCATTGGCCATTTCAAGGGAGCCATGCCCTCCTCCCACCACACCTTGTGCCCTTTGCTTTGAGCCTGTGTCCTCTGGAGTGGCTGTCCCCACCTGTCCCCACCGCGCATGCATGTCTGTATGTCCTTGCAGGCCTGCTGCAGCACTGGGAGGGGGACGATGGCATCTCCTTGCTTGCTCGCCAGGGGTTCTGGGGGGTTGTTTTACCGGCCCTGCTGGCTTTTTTTGGCAGGACGTTCTACCAGTTTGAGGCGGCGTGGGATAGCTCCATGCACAACTCGCTGCTGCTCAACCGTGTCACCCCGTACCGGGAGAAGATCTATATCACCCTGTCAGCCTACATCGAGGCAAGGACCTTGGCTGGGCTCATTATGCACACCAACTAAGTCTGGTATTTCCCCTGCCATTGGGGTGCAGCCAGTGTGACCTCCTCTTAAGCCAATGCTTATGCAGTGTGGAGTCCAATTTGTAGTTTGAGGGCCCTGTGGGACCCCGGGAGTGGAAACTACTGGGAGGGACTTGCTGGGCTGCCACCTTGCAGCTCCCTTAATGCCTCCCCCCTTCCATTCCGCAGATGGAGAACTGTACTCAGCCTGCCATCATCACCAAAGACTTCTGCATGGTTTTCTACTCCCGGGATGCCAAGCTTCCTGCTTCCCGCTCCATCCGCAATCTTTTTGGCAGCGGCAGCCTGCGGGCTTCTGAGAGGTACCAGGATGCTCCTGCCTTTTGGGGACAGGAGAGCCATCAGTCAGGGAGGGACTGGAGCTCTCCTTTCACCCAGCAACCTGGGTAAAATAATGGGGGTGTGGGTATGGGGCAGCGCCGGTAACGCTTCCTCTCACTTCGCTCACAGCAACCGTGTGACAGGAGTCTATGAGCTCAGCCTCTGCCGTGTGGCCGATGCTGGCAGCCCAGGTGGGTGCCAAGCTTCTGCCTAGGTGTTCACCCGGGTCTTGGGGGCACAGCCAAGCATTTGTGTTGGGGGCTCTGCATCTGTCCTCCCCTCCCAAGCTGTGTGTCCGTGCCCACAGGCATGCAGAGACGGCGCCGGCGCGTTCTGGACACCTCCGTAGCCTATGTGAGGGGAGAGGAGAACCTGGCTGGCTGGCGGCCCCGCAGTGACAGTCTCATCCTTGACCATCAGTGGGAGCTGGAGAAACTCAGCCTCCTGCAAGAAGTAAGAGTCTGGGCTAGGAACGTGCTGAAATGGTGCAATTGGCAGCTCAGCAGCCCCTTGCCCTACTGGTGCTGGGGAGATTGCCCACCATGCACGTCACAGCCCTCCTGGGTGCAGGAGGAGGCAGGACTGGGGCTGTGCTGCCAGTGCTTTAGTGCATTGCTGCCAGCTGAATCACAGCAGTCCCAAAACTAATGAGCAAGATGGGGTTAAGGGGGACTGGGGAGGGGGAAAGGGGCCACCCCTGAGCCTGGCTGCTTGTACCCAGGTGGAGAAGACAAGGCACTACCTGCTACTGCGCGAGAAGCTGGAGACGACCCAGCGCCTGGGCCTGGAGACCCTGTCCCCCTGCTCTGGGGAGGACTCGGAGTCCCGAAGCACCTCCTGCGTCTCGTCCCCACTCTCTGCCGATGGGGCCCCTGAGGGCCGCACCTCACCCCCTGAAACTCCCAGCGAGAGGCAGAAGGAGCTGGCCGTGAAGGTACCACCCAGAAAGTGGCTTCTAGGGGGCAACTGGGGACTGTGGCCATAGAAAGCCCAAGAGGAGTGGGAAGAGGAAGGTGCCTCATGCCCACTGTCCTCCTCCTCTCTCTGCAGTGCTTGCGCCTGCTCACGCACACCTTCAACAGGGAGTACAGCCACAGCCACGTCTGCATTAGCGCCAGTGAAAGCAAGGTAATACTGCTGAATCCAGGAAGGATGTGTGGCTGGGGGAATGGCTGGGCAGGGGCCACATGGGCACTATGGCACAAGTCATCCCTGCTCCAGAGTCTCTCTGCTTGCCCTGGTATTCCCAGAACTTGTGGATCTCAGAACTATGCCAGGAGAGGATTCTGCCAGCCAGGGGTCTTGCTTCTCCCCATATGAGCAGGAGCCTCTTCCTTTGCCTCTGCCTTGCTTTGTTCTGAAACTCTAGTTGGCATCTCCATTCCTCCACAGCTGTCTGAAATGTCCGTGACCTTGATGAGAGATCCCTCCATGCCAGCTCTTGGGGTCACCACTCTCACTCCCTCCTCGACCTGCCCATCACTGGTGGAAGGACGTTACAATGCCATGGAGGCCAGGTAAGAAGTTGGCAGGGAGGTTCTGGTGGCATTCCCCAAGCAGGGCAAGCTGTATCACTGGGACAGTCTCGGTCTGTGGATGTTCCCCAGCCATACTCTCCCTATATTCCAGCCTCTCCTCCTTCCCCAGGGCCCCCCAGGTTTCTTCCAGGGCAGAGAGCCCTGATCTGGAGCCTGTGATAGAAGGAGAGCAGAAGAAGTCCCCAGCCCGCCAACCTGAAGAGGAGAAGGAGCCCCAGCGTTTGCTGGTGCCTGACATCCAGGAGATCCGAGTCAGGTAGGAGCAACTGGGGCAGCCAGCAAGGGCAGCGCCTGTGGGCAGGCAGTACCATGCCCTACCCTTGCCACCTCCTTGTGGTCTGTATCCTACCCTGACCATGGTCCCTTCTGCAGCCCCATCGTCTCCAAAAAGGGCTACCTACACTTCCTGGAGCCGCACACCAATGGGTGGGTGAAGCGCTTCGTGGTGGTTCGGCGCCCATACGTCTACATCTACAACTCGGACAAGGATGCAGTTGAGAGGGCCGTACTCAACCTCTCCAAGGCCCAGGTGGAGTACAGTGAGGACCAGCAGGCCATGCTCAAGGTAGGGCACTGGGAGCCAGCCCCGCTCTATGTACCCTCCTGAGCAAGGGACTCAGCCCCGTCTCTCCCACGGCAGACCCCAAATACGTTCGCGGTGTGCACGGAGCATCGGGGCATCCTGCTGCAGGCGAGCAGTGACAAAGACATGCACGACTGGCTCTACGCCTTCAACCCTCTCCTGGCTGGATCCATAAGGTACCGGGCGCAGCTGGGGGAAGGAGGGTGCAGAGAAGCCATTGGTGGGGGTCTGCAGGTAGCCAAGCATGCTCCCTACTCTGCTCCCAGTGCTCTCCCTGATGCAGCCCCCAGGCAGGTGTGGGGAGCATCTCCTGTGCAGAGCTGTGCCTGGACGGGCTGTCAGCGGGCAAAACTTGGAACATACTGATGTTGTTTTCAGGTCCGCCACATTTAAATGCTTCAGTCTAGGGCCAAATCCCAGCTGGTACAGAGGCATTGTTGTGCTGGGCTCAAAGCAACATCTGTGCCTGGTGACAGGGACACTGCCCTGTCACTGTTGGGACCATCTCACAGTTTTTGAGGCTGTTATACAAACCTTCCTGTCTGACCATCCAGGAGCCACTCTGGAAGTCACACCTATGCCACCCACCTGAGCTGGGACTGAGGCCCCTTTTGCAGCAGGCAGTTCTAGTGAGCTGAAAGGGGCCTTGCTTCACAATCTAGACTCGCCACACTCACACAGTCAGACAAGGTTTCCTTACCAGCTCAGTCACAGGTTTCCCATAGCAGAATCTCAAATGACTCAATCCTTCAAATAATTTAATCGCAGTGCAATAACACAAAAAGAGCTGGAGCTGGGTACCTCCAAGGAGGGAGCCTGAACAAAGGCTTTTATACTCTTACAGTCTACCAGCATGAAAGTCTGGGCTCCTTGGCTTCTGCTGTGTGTGTGTCAATGTCCCTCACCCAGCTGCGCCATAGGCTCTTACCTCAAGAGCTCAACCTGCAGCTCCAACTGCAGCTGCACACCAAGTTACCTGCACTAAATGTATTAATTCCTCAACAAGACCATCTCATGGAGTTGTTGAGAGCATCTTAAAGGGCAGGTCTAGGGGAACAGAAGTAAATGCACAGAAATGTGCATGCTCTGGCTAATGATACCTTTAATTCTCTGTCCCTTCAGTTCTGTCTGGATTCAAGCATCAGGCTGGAGGCAAGACACTAAACCTGGGAGTCCACACCTCTCCTCGTCCACATCTCTAACACCTTTTGTCCCTTTTTTCCAAATTAGATCCAAGCTGTCCAGAAGGAGAACAGCCCAGATGAGAATCTAACCTGAAAAACACCTTCCACCTCATCCGTCTGCCAACAGGATCAAGATAGCTGATTCTGTCTGAAGACTCCCCATGTTAACGTCTGATCTCTCACACCATCTGCTGCCCCAGCTCTCTGCTCCATGGAAGGATATGTCTCGATTCACACCTTCACAGGGGAAACTCACTTCTGTTTGTAGCTGCAAAAGCCTGGACCCGCCTGGGCAGGATTCCTTGTGCACATGCCATCTTCTACCTGTCCTCCCATGGGTGACCTTCATATCATACCATCTAACGCTCCAAAAAGGTCCCTATCAGAGGGGAGGGAATGAGGAGGGTGGTTTTGGCTAAAAGCTGGTCTTTGATCTACAGAGGTGGGAATTCAGTAAAGCTCAGAGGTGGGAGAGCAGGAGGAATTGCCCCCAGGAGAAGGGAAAGTGGTAGTTTAGGATTTCCTAATTTACCGGTATTTCTGCAAGAGACAGCAGACTAAGATCAGGTGTCAGTACTTTAAGATTATATTTATAAAGTATTTATTTCTGTTTACATCACAAAAATCCCATAACTTGAATCCTGGCCCCTGGCCAATGCCTCCCCCAGACAGGAGAGAGCCTTGGTGGTGGGCTGGGGTTCTGGAGATACCTTCCCCAGGACATCCCTGGCTTGTGCCCAGTGGCAGCGGAGCTCTTGCCCTTGCTCCCTGCCCTTCCCCAACCATCTCCTTTGCCCTCCCCTGCAGCTTAAAGAACTTCTCCCCTGAGCGGTGGCTGGACAGCCCACCCAAAGAAGGCAATTCCTACCTGCCCACCTACCTCTGGAAGGGAGGAGCCTGCCATCTCAGCTGGCCAAGGCACCCACATCCATGCAGATGGGTCACTGTACTTTGGAGCTTGGTTCTACCGGAAGGAAAAGGAGAGCTCTGGGGATGGCTCTGCCTGCCATCCCAATCAAAAGCACATGGGCCACCTCCACTGTCCCAGCCCGGGTGTCTTGGCCAAAGGGATTTACCACAATTAGGGCAGGATGCCAAGGGTCCCATCCCTGCAGGGAGTGTGGAGGTTCAAGTGGAATGGGAAAATTCCCCAAGAGCCAGGGCTAGGAATGACCATCCCAACCTACCGGATCCTCACTGCCCTTCCCAAAAGAGTTTGCACATCCCTTCTCCTCCCAACAGGATGACAGGCTTAAAGCAGGCCAAAGAGGCAGGGGAGATGCTGGCCTGGGCATGTCAGGGTGGGGATAGGGCTTCTTTTTTCTGTTGTAGCTGGTGTTTTCTCACTCCTCTTCCTCTGCTGCAGAAGCGAGCACCCACCTCCCCCCCCACTCTGCCTCCATCAGCACGTTAGTCTGGGGGCTTCCTGTGTCAGAGGTGTCTGCCGAAAAGACCTTCTCCAGCCATCACTGCTTCCCACCTCCTCCAGCAGCAGCTCTCCCTCCCCTCCTTCTCCTGCCTCTCACCCATGGGTAGATGTTTTCATTCAGGGCTTCCCGAGTGGCCAGTGGCATCCAGCACAACTCCAGGCGGGAAGGCGAGCATCTCCCAGGCACCCCTCCAGCTTCGCTGCCCCTCGTCCAGCCCAGCTGCGCCTTGGCTCTGCTGCACCTCCCTGCGCTGTCTGTGGGGTGTGTGTGCGTGTGTGTGTGTGTGTGCGCGCGTGTGTGTGTGTTGGATGTGGTGCTGTCTTCTTGTTAACTTGTGTTGTTGGGGGGGCACGGACAGGTAGGGACATTGCAGGTGGGTGGACGCTTGCACGGGCCCCCTCGCTGCACGTCAGGTGCCCGTCAGCCTGGGTTTCACATCACAGAAAGGGTTTGGGGATTCTTCTGAGCACATGCTAGTTCTGCCAGGTCTCACCATAGATCCTTGGGCATCTCACTCCATTGCTACAGCCCAAAGCTGCAGTGGGGCTGCTCCTCTGCCCAGGACAAGCCCCCTATCAAACTGGGCTGTTTTCCTCCCTGTGATCCATTTTGGAGACCTGGAAGCCAACTTGTGCCCCTTATGGAGGAAGAGGTGCGGGTCCAGAGGCACAGAGGGGCTGAGCTGGGGCAATGCAGGGGCCTGGGCTGTGACATTCTGGCTCTCGTGCCCTGGGCAACAACTGGTCGGCACCATCCCAAATTTCAGTGTAAGGGGCTAAGGATGGAAACAGTGGGTGCCTGAGGGGCAAGGGGGGGCTCTTCCAGCGTGGAGGCCACTTCTGGCAGAGACGGGACCGATGTCTGTCAGGGACCAGACACAAATTCACTGGCCACAGCCAGGCCAGTGCAAGGTGCAGCAGGGGAAGGGTGTCCTCTAGCCAGAGCCGAACCGTGCCTGAGGCCAGCAAACCTGCAGAGCAGGCGGCTCGGCTGGGGGTCAGGGCCAAAGGAGACAAGGCTGGCAGCCACATGGTGCCGTGGCTGTGCCCAGCACACCGGCCACCCTTGCCACCTTGCCAGCCGAGCTGCGGTCAGCACCACGCTCCTGGTCGGGACCCTCGGCACCCATCCCCTCCAGCCCAGGTACAAGGAACGCAAACCAGAGGTGTAGGCACGGCTGTGAACCCCACGGGCAAGGGAACTCGGCAGGGCAGCGGTGACACGGAGGGGTCTGGCACTGCCTGCCCTGTGCCCCGTGCCGGGGGGCGGCTCCGCGGGTCCCGGCCGTCCGTGCGCGCTTGTTCGGTTCTGAAAATAAATGTGGCATTTAACGCAAACCCCGTGCCGGGCTGAGCTGCCTCCCTGCGGCGGGGGGAGCGGCAGAGGGGCTGGGGACGGGGGATCTGTGTTCGCAGGGCTGCACGGCGCCCGCCCTGCCTGCGGTAAAGGGAGCTCCCCGCGGCATCGGCCGGCAGCGGGGGCAGGGGGCAGAGCCGGGGGGCAGCACCGGGGGGAAAAAGCCGAGGGGGCAGAGGCAGAGGGCAACACCGAGGGGCAACACCGAGGGATAAGACCGAGGGGACAGTGCCCACCAGCAGTGCCGAGGGAGCATCATCGAGGGGGCAGAGCCGAGGGGGCAACAACGAGGGGCAGCACCCACCCGGCAGAGCCGAGGGGGCAACACCGAGGGGACAGTGCCCACCGGGAGTATCGAGGGGGTAACACCGAGGGGGCAGCACCGAGGGATAACACCGAGGGGACAGTGCCCACCGGCGGTGCCGAGGGGGCAGTGCCTGGGCAGCGCCCACCGGGCATCACCGAGGGGCATCACCGACGGGGCAGTGCCCAGAGTGCCCAGGGCAGTGCCCGGTCAGCACTCCCTGCCAGGGCAGTGCCAGCAGTGCCCACACTGCCAGGGCAGTGCCCACAGTGCCCGTTCAGCACCCCCCTTTGCCCGGGCAGTGCCCACAGTGCCCAGACAACACCCCCCTTTGCCCGGGCAGTGCCCGCAGTGCCCACTCCTTTCCCGCCTTTGCCCGCCCCGCCCCGCCCCCATGGGCGGCCTCAGCCGCTCCTTCCGCCCGCACCCCGCGCTTCCTTCCGGCCGGGCCGCGGCTGCGGGTGCGGTGCGGGCCGGGCCGGGCCGGGGCGGCCGACATGGACCTCTTCGGGGACCTGCCCGAGCCCGGCGCTGCCGCTCACCCCGCGGGTGAGCCTCGGCACCCTCACCCTCCCTCGGCACCCTCACCCTCCCTCGGCACGGCCCCCTCTCCCTCGGCACTACCCGGGCCTGGCGGGGAGGGCCGCGGGGCCTGCTGCATCCCGGCCGGCCCGAGCATCACCGGGGAGGAGCCCTCCGGGTTTGGGGGTGGGTGGGTTTATTTTCCCCTCCAGGACGCTCCCCGTGCGGTGTAGACCGTGTTCCTGCTCGTCCTGCATGAAGTGCGGCTCCCTGCGGGGTTAGAGCGGGTTGGAGCCTTTTCCCCCCTCAGTGATGCTGGGAGGTGTTAGCATGAGCGCAGGGGGTTGCTAGCAAAAGAATTTAAAAAGAAAAGCTGTTTTCAGGACAAAAGTTCACCTCAGCCCCAGGCTGGGGGTTGTTTTGCTTGTGTAGCAGCTGGGGAAGTGAGAGATGGAAGGCCAGGCTCTCCTGGTTTACCCCAGCTATGCTCGCTGGGGGCAAAGGGCTCTCAGAAACCAGCCCAGAGTGCCTGCAGTGGGTCCTGACTCTGCCCTGGTGCCTTGTAGGGAAGGACGGCCAGGAGGGGCCTCTGCTCTTTGAGGATCTCCCACCATCCTGCAGTGCCGACTCAGGTATGAGTGCTCTCTTCCTGCCATCAGCTTGGCTTTCAGTGTTTTCTGCATCAGCACCTCTTCGAGGTGAAACCTGTGTAATCCCTGTGCTTTGGTAAGACAGGATAAAGGCACTGAGGTTATCAGTACTGATGTTCAAACCAGCTGCGTCTTTTTTGTTTGGTTTTTTTTAAACTGGGATGTTATAGATGTTTTCCATATATTCTATAAAACACTCCATATAAATGTTCTCTGAGACAAATGTAAGGCCTGGATTTGCCTGACCATCTAGTAAGACAAGAAGAAATTTGTCTTGCTTTGGTAAACTGTACCTCAGGAGGGACATACACAGAGCATTATTCCCTCAAAGGAACAAAGGTTCTTTTTGCCTTTTTCTTGTGCTTCAGGGAAAGGAGGCTCTTTGCTCTTCGATGATCTCCCACCAGCCAGCAGTGGTGACCCAGGTAAGGAGGTGTGTCAGTCACCAGCCTCTGCTGAGCCACCCTTCTCAGGGCAAACCAGGATGCAGCCTGTTGTGTTGGGCACACAGCAAGTTAACCCAGTGCCCAGGTTGGCTGGCACCGGTCGTTGCAATCTGTTTGTGCCCCAGTTGTTTAAATCAGGATTCTGAATCTTAAAAGGTAAAATTAGGCCTGTTTCCAGAAGTACATCCCTGTCTTTTGGGGACCCCCATTGTCTGAAAGCTCCCTGTTTTGGGAGGGAAAGTACATGAGTGCCCTGATGCTGCTACTGCTGTGGCTGCATTCCTGCTGTGGGCACAGGCTGCCTCCTTGTTCCTTGCTGACAATGGCTTCAAACCCAGACTGCTGCTCTGTCAAGGCTTTCTGCATGCAGCCATGTGTTTGTTGTGAGATAATTCTCTACATCATATAAGACTAAATCTCCAGAAAGAAAAGGCTGAGGTTCTGATGTCACAGGAATCAGGTTTTCCTTGCTTGCTTGAATTTGTAACCTGTCGTTTGAACCCCCTAACAAATATGCATATTCAGAGTAATAAAATACTGCTTTGCATTGTTGTGGGCAGAGTTTATAGAGAAAAATAATAATAACAATAATAAATAAACTAGAACTGTTCCAACCTGTAACACTAACTTCCTGAGCAGTTAACTGCAAAAAAGGTCTGGTATCTAAGAAAAAAAACCTGTGGGTTTGTGGGAAGAATCAGCAGCCTGCCTGACTGAGGTGTCTGAGGTGGAGTTACACAGTGTGAAGTGGTGAAATCAGCACTCCCTGGCTTGGGCAGTGGTGTGAGCGGGTTGTACATGCTGAGTTGTTGCCCGAAACACAGAAACACAAACCAACAGAGTGTCAGTTTATGCGGTGCTTTATTCGGGGCCCGGGAACCTGG
>JAWWTY010000010.1:22271233-22293129 GCA_035222235.1 Margarornis squamiger
TGGCCTGCTGGCCATGCTGTGTGAGATGTGAGATGCCTCCAGGATGCTGTTTGCCCTCCTGGCTGCTACTGGTTCCTACTGAGCTGCTGCCAACCAGCACCCCCAGATCCTTCCTGCAGGGCTGCTTCCCAGCCCTTCTCCCAGTTTATACCTGTGCTCAGTGTCACTTGATCTTGGGCACAAAATCTGGCACTTGGACTTGTTACATTTCATGCCACTGATGACTGCATGATGGTCCATATATCCAGATGCAAGGCCTGTTGTCCCTCCAGAGAGTCAACAGCACTCCCAGTTTGTTCTTCATCAGCAAACTTGGTAGTGGTACATTCAACTCTTGCATGCAGATCACTGAGAGAAGTACTGAACAGCACCTCCCACCTAGGGCTGAGCCCTGAGGAGCAGTAGTAGCCACCAGTCACCAGCCCAGTGTAGCCCCTTCACTCCAGCTTGGGGCTTTCTCTCCACACGCTCTTGGCACTGCTGTTGTATTGTTTACTCACGGTGGGCTTTTGTCAGCACAGGCGATTCTGTGTCGTTACAATGAAGAGAGTCAGAAACATACAGCCTTAAGCCTCAGTAAGGAGCACAACCCCACTCAGTATGAGGAGCGTATGCGGATACAGAAAGCTGGAGGAAATGTCAGGTAAGTTGCCTGAAGGGTGTGAGTGAGCAATTCTAAACGCTGGCCTAATTTTGGGCTGATCACTGAGTTTTTGCAGTTTCCTGAGCCCAGTGTGCATGCTAGTGAGAGCCTGGAGAGAATTTGTTGCTGCCTGTGCGAGGCAGCGTGGTGCCTGAGCTGTGTAAGGATTTGGTGGCTGGAGTTGGATGATGTGGATTTGTTTCCCAGAGACTTACAAAGGCCGAGGCAAAACCTGTGTGGGAGCCTGGGAGTGGGATACCAGCATGGATATGCTTAAGCTTCACCTACAGACTTAGACCTACAGAGCTGGACTGGATTGTTGAAGTTACTGCTTTCTGCACACTGTGATGCTGAACAGAATTTATTGCCCTGCTTACAGCATGTCTTCTCTGTCCTTGTCTTGTGAGAGGGCACGATAGGCCCTTGATGTCAGTTGGTGTTGCTACCCTGAGGTTAACTGATGTACTGAGGCTGTCTGCAGTAGGAGGGAGGTTTCTGGAGCCAGAACAGGATTACCTTAATGTTCCTGTGCAAATAGGAGTTTGTGGCTCTTTGGGGAGCTGTTGCCAAACACAGCAGCTGTCTGATTCCCCTGGCTGGGTTCTCTCCCTTCTTTGAAGGCTGTTTCTTGATTTAATGGCATCCTCACAAAGAGAGGATTCAGTGCAGGTGAAATATCATCATACCTGAGGAGGCAAAATGCCTGGTGTTGTGAGGGGTGGGCTCAGTTCTGTCATGCTGCCCTGTCTAGAGTCCTTTATTCCCCTTGTCTCTGAAGAGCACATGCTGCTGTTTGTGCTTAGCACTGATCTATCTTTGCATGCAGCAAAGAGATGGCTCAGTGTCAGCTCTTTTCAGAACTGGTTCCTGACTGCCTGGGAGCCTCTCCCACTGCTTGTAGTTCAATATTTTGGACCCAGGAGATAAGTCACAAAGTGTGTGAGAGTCAGAACTCTTCTCTGTGACGTGCCTTGTTTCTTGCTTTTATCTCAAGCTTGGACTATGAGATGAATGAGCTTCTGTATTCCCAGAGGGCACAGAAGAGCCTTTTTGGGGAAAAGATGCTCAGTTGTTGGAAAGGTGGAGGGTGGGAAGCTGTTTCTACTGGGAAATTGGTTAATTAGAAAAGTTTAGCAAACCAGAGCTGATTTCCTAAGGAGGATTGTCACTTGGATTTCACAGAACTGGTTGGTGCGATCAGTGGTTACCAAAGGCCAAGGGATCAGGAGAAAGTGTCATGGTTTTCACTCCTGGGAACTGCCTGCAGCTGAGCCAGTCTATAGGGATTAGTGTCCTCATAGGCAAGCCACAGGAGGGGCTGCTGTCTCACATCTGCTCTTGCCTCTGCCACTCTGTTCTACTGAACTTCAGTTTGATACATATCTTTCCAAAAACCAATCTGTGTATTCAGACCTATGCCTCGGTGAGTTCAGCTCACATATAACTGCTTTCTAGGCTAAGCAGGACTTGAGTTAGAGCAGAGAGAGAGAAAACAGCTTGAAGTCTCCTGACTTCATTTCCTCCTTCACACAAACATGAAGAAAGGGGAGGAGACTTTGAAGGGAAGATTTGAACTTGCTGGGGAAGTGGGTCACTATTTGTATGAGGCAGCTGAATGCATCATGAAGTGTCCCCATGAGGCAGTGCAGCAGGTAGATATGTGTGGGGAGGGCTCTCAGTGTTTTCTTTCCCTGTGCAGGGATGGAAGAGTCCTAGGAGTGCTGGAGGTTTCCCGTTCCATTGGGGATGGCCAGTACAAACGCTGCGGTGTTATCTCTGTGCCAGATATCAAACGCTGCCAACTCACACACAACGACAGGTAAATCATGCCCATGCACTGGGGCTTGGCTGAGTCCCTGCTCTGCTCAGCACAAGTAGTGCAAGCTGCACAAGCCTCTTTGCTCTACTGTTAGGGCCAAGGCACTTCAGACTGATCCCCAGAATCAGAGGATGCTCTTGCAGCTGATGTTTCTCTGCTCCTGTTCCTTATCAGTACAGTGGGATGATGCTTCTGCTGTGCCAGGATACTGTGAAGGCTCCCATTGGAGGAACCAACCTCATAGCAATCAGTAGCATACATGAGCTTTAGATGTCCTTTGTGCTCTGAATAAGTTCCCACACCAGTGTTCAAGCAGTTGGTCAAGGCTTGAGTTCTTGGAAGTTTATGCTGTCCAAGAGTTGTTTCTAGCAGCTGTAGTGCCCATAAATACCATCTCATTTGGCTCTGATACCTGAAGATTTGAGATACTTTTCCAGAGTATGATTGGCAGTGACAAGTTGCAGTGAGCTTTCGTGTCAGCATGGCTCTTGGAGGTGAGAGTAATCCAGTACTGCTCCTTTTGCTGGGATTAGAGTTCCATATCAAGGGATCCACTAAAATATTTCTAAAGATACTCCTGAGTATCAGGGTCTGAAATGATGTCTTCAGAGCCATGTGCAGGCTGACCACCTCTGTGGGTTGGTTGTAGTTTTCCTTGTCTGGTGACTCTGGTTAGGGCTCCTGGTTAATACAGTTCCATGTGCAGGCAGGGAGTAGTGCACAGTGGGCTGTTTCCCCCATCCTAGAAGGGATATTCCTCCTGCCTTGGGCTTTGTGTCCCTTCAACTTTTTGCAGCCTGTGTCAATACTTTGTGTCAGAGTTTTCCACTCACAGTTGTGCTGCTTGCTTTTCTTTTGAATTTAGGTATTTAAATTATCACATACCTCAGGACTGTAGGAATGTAAAGGGTTTAAAGCAATGCACGTGAAGGATTAAACTGTGTTTCTCTATTTCCTTGCATTACCTGCTTCACAGGGAAAATATGTGAATGAGAAGGACTCAAAGGAAAGAAGCAGTTCTTAGAAAAACAATGGAGCTTTCCAGTAGGGTGTTGTATGTGATCTTGCTGGTGTTGGTAGGACTGCCAGGATGTCCTGATCTAGGTCATACATTAGTTGCCTGGTTCTTTGGCCCATATTTTGAATTGCCTCAGCTCCATGAATGGTAGGTTCTGAGGGATTATCAGATAAGCTTTATGGCATCTTTCCTTTGGATCGAAGTGTGGGTGTTCATAAAATAAATTGGAGGGATTTTGGTGTAGCTGGGGAGCCAAAGATTCAGCCTCGGAACCTGTCTCCACTTGATTTCCAGGTTCATTCTGATAGCATGTGATGGCCTCTTTAAAGTCTTTACACCAGAAGAAGCTGTGAACTTCATTGTGTCCTGCCTGGAGGTGAGGAGAAGGCAGCGTGGGGGCTGGGTTTGTCAGTGCAGGGGGCATCAAATAGACTTCTGCTAGGACATTGTCCCTTTTTCCCGAGGTTGTCTGTGTTTGTTTTGCTTCCCCATGCTTGGAGAATACAATTTGCTTGTACCTCCCTTTGCTGGGAGAAATCAGTCTCATCTTTCCTTCTCTGACCAGGATAAGAACCTCCAGATGAGAGAAGGGAAGCTAGAAGCAGATGCTCGCTACGAAGCTGCGTGTAACAGACTGGCCAACAAGGCAGTGCAGCGAGGGTCGGCGGACAACGTCACGGTCATGGTGGTGCGGATAGAGCACTGAGGGATGAGGTGGTGCCTGGAAGGAGGAGGAGAAGTCTCTGTGTGTGCATATGTGGCCCAGGGAGGGAGGGTCCTGCTGTGGATGCTCTTCGGTGTAAATAAAGTTGGGTTTTTCTAATAGTTCTAGCTCACTCAGCTAGCAGGGTTTACTAAGTGGCTGCCAGTGTGGATCAGCCTGTGCAAACATCTCCTGTCAACCCTCTGTGAATGTCTTGGCAAACACAGGAAATCCATTTGGCAGGGGTGCCAGCAAGAGGCATCTGGGGCATGAGCTCTGCCTGCTGCTTCAAACGGGGCAGTTCTGCTCTCCATTTCCTTGAGCTTTTGTGCAAGGCTCTGGGAGAGTCCTGAATTCTGGCCAGGCTGTACCACACAGACCGTGTGGTGCTCTAGGCACTGGCGTGGGGTGTGGTGTGGGCTGTCCTCTTTGTGCTGGAAAGGAAATCTTGTGACTCTGAAGGTGGGCTGTAAGGTTGCCTGTAGCTGAGGGACACCAACACCACTTGTAGAGCAGCAGTGTACCTGCTTGCAGAACATGTTAGAGTTTTACCCCACTGTTGTTATGGAAAAAGTGGCTGGAGTTTGCTCCTGATGGGTTTTTTTTTGGGAAAAGTGTTTTCAGCTAATAGACCTGCCAGGCAGCTGAGCTACAGGCCTGCTCCTCAGATAGCACAGACAAGCAGAGTCTGCATCTCAGGTTTTAGGTACTTGTTGCTAATAAATGTCTGGTATCTCATCCTGTCCCAGTGCCTCTATCAGCTGTTACTGCAGACAGTCAGTGAGCTGTTTTCCAGAGAAAATTTGGCTTAAGGCCAAGTGACAGAATAAAAGCTAAATGGATTGGACCAAAGCACTTAAATTTCTGATTATGCAGCTTTCCCATCCTCTGGGGGAACTGGGGCAGTGAGGGAGGTGAGCCAGGGGTCTGTGCAGTGATTACTTGCACAATTTCCTTGCTCTGGTGAGGCACAATTGCAGGCCTGGTGAAGTGGGTGGGTTGGTGCAATGGTATCTACCATTTTGTGCATAGCCCTGGACAGGGCTGTGAGGCTTCCCCAGCTGGTTTCTGTCATCTGTATTCCCAGAACTTTGGGAGATGGTCCCAGATTTTGGGCTGTCTGTTTTATGGAGCACACAAAAGCTGTCCTGTTGTTTGGACAGGTGGGTTGACCATCTTTCATGTAGTTCTGCTCCAGCACTAGTCAGTCACACTTCATGGGCTTAGGCTAAAGGTTAGGCTAACACAGCCTGGCTCACACTAATTCTCTCCATCCCTTGCAGAGGACTGAGGAAGGAAGGGGGTGTCTGGCACAGATTTTGGGTAGCACTTGCCCTCCGCCAGCTTGTTCTGCTCCCAACCATTCCTGTGGACTTGGATGTAAGGTTGTGCTGCAGGATGAGCTGAGAGGGAATCCCTTTGTTAGCAAGACACTCTGCTGCTTCTGCTCACAAAAGCCAGATTTTGAGAGCCCACACAGAGTAGCATGGAATTGCTTCAGACTGTGGCAAAAGAAACCCTGGTGGCAGATCTCAGAAGGGCAGCTTGCCCTCCCTTCTCACCTCCCCCTTTTTCCACCCCTTGCACTGGGGAGGGCTCTGGCCATGCTGTGAGAGCTGAGCCATGCTCCTAGCTCTGGTTCCCTCCATGAGTTCCCTCTGCATTCCAGCACAAGAGATGGTGAGAGGAGTGTCAATTTGTTCTTCTATGACTGTCTTCCCTTCCCCTCTCTCTTCTTACAATGCTTCTTTCCTTCCCTTTATGAAGGATTCTGAAAGCACAGCTCCAGCTAGGATTGGAATATGCAGCATTATGATACAACAATTATGGTTTTCATAACAATTTTCAGAAAATGTCCACCTTTCAGGGCAAAGGGGAAAAGAAAGTTCTGTAGAGCAGGTCTCACTGTGCTTGAGAGTAGCCAGACAGTTAGAAAGGCAGGTTCAGCCCCAGTCTTAGTGGAAGTAAAAAAGTTATTTGTTGTAATTTCCTGGTAGGGTGGGGTCTGCAGGAGGTTTCCTGAAAATGCACTCTCAAGCAGCATCCTGCTCCTGAGGAGAGCTCCCAGGATCATCCCTCAGGGTGGCCCATGCACAAGTACTCTGCATGCAGTTCCTCCCTCTTGGAGCTGACTGAGCTTCTGTCCTCTCCCAACACTTTAATTACCCCCCTAGTACCTCCAACTTAATCAGCTCAAAAGAGCACTGGGCTCTTGATATCTCACATGCACAGGACAGCTAAGAGCTGGACAGAGCCTTGCTCTCGGACAGTGAGTCCTTTGTACCTTCTCAGGTGCATAGTAGGAAAGGAAGCAGCTGATCAGAGTGAGGCTGCCTTGGCTTATCATGCGTGGGGACTGGGAGGTGCTGCCAGGAGCTCTGGGGTCTCATCCCTGCCAGGAGGTTGCTGCCTGCCTGATCTGCTATGGGAGAAGCATGGCTTTGCTTTCAAATACTCGTTCTCTCTGCCTTGAGGGAGAAGTCAGCATTCAAACTGTACAAGCTGGAGCCTTACCCCCCTCCTCCCTGGATGCAAACACCCTTACCCACAAATTGCTGCAACAGGTATTTCACCAGGCTCCTCAAGAAGATGCAGCCTGTGGAGAAGGGCAGACAGGGTCAAGAAAGCCCTCCTGAGCCAGGTCCAGCGTTGAGAAGATGCTTCTTCCTGCCTGTGTGCATGGATCCCTGAGGGGAGGTGGAGTTGGGTGCAGCTCAGTCTATTCTGAAGGGTTGCTGACACAACTTGCCCAGTACTAAGTGCTACTGAGAAATCAAACACTCAGCCTTCCCGGCTCCTTCTCCTGCAGCCCTTGCTCAGTCACATAGCCCATCTTCAGCTCAGGCAGCTATCAGAGCCAGAGCAAAGCGTGCCTGTGCTGCCCAGAGCCTGGGCCCCATGCCATGGACAGGGAAAGCCTTGTGTGGAAAGCCACGGCACAAGAATTTCCTTTAATCCAATGTGCAGCATTATTGGGATATTGCTTTAATGACTAGTGGAAAGGACATTTGCTTCTTCCAGCAAACTGCTCATACGCTGCAGGGCACCTAAAGTGATCCATAATCTGGTTTGGATTGGTAAGGCACTGGGCAGGGAAGGGGAGTCCACTGAGGGCAAAAATGGAGGTGGAGGCTTTGTCCCAGGTATGGTGGGAGCTGAGCCCTGTTCTTTTCTTAGAATAGGCTGTGCTATAGTGCACCAGCAAAGCTCTCTGCCCTGATGGTCCTTGGGGCTTGAAGAAGCAGACCTGGTGCCCAGCCCTGAGCTGGGGCCATGGGAGGGAGGCACCTTTCTGCCCAGTACTGTCCCCAGTGGAGCTGGTACCACTAACCTGCAGGTAAAGGACTCTGGTGACAGAGATGGTGCAAAGGTCACCACTGCTCTCCAGCCAGGATGTAGGCTCCAAATTGCTGCAGAAGAGGGAGGCTGGTGCTGGGGAGAGCATACCCCTCCTTTCCCAGGGATGCTGGACTCCTTCCCCTCTCCCTGGCCCAGGGTCCCCAGCTTTGCCTTGCCATACCTGCTGTGCTGACAGCGGGACTGCACACAGATCAGCACCTGAAGGCGTGTCCCCCAGCACACCTGCCTCTTCCTCTGTGGCTCCCTGTGCCCTGGGGCAGAGCCCGGGAGTCAGAGCCATCCCAGACCACCCCGCAGGGCCGTGGGGCTGCCCAAGGGCTCACCGATGTGCAGTGTGGTGGTGAAGGTGGTGCACCCTGCCATGGGGGCTGCATATTACCCACTGGGCACATTCAGCCCTGGACCACGGTGGAATATCCCCTCCCTCTCAGGCTGGGACAGGGAATGGCTGGAGTCAGAGAAGGAGCTCCTTTGCCTGGGCAGGTTTCCCTGCAGAGAGGGAAGAGGGGCAGGCTGGGCACTAACGATGTAGAACAGCTGCAGCTCCTGCCCTGTTCTCTGCTCCACACAAATGTCTTCCCCTATTTGGCAGTGGAAGGCAGTTTTCTCACGATGATGGGCTCTGGCCTTGGGACTGCCTTCTTCCTCACACCCTTCCCAGGCTGTCCTCTGCATCTTTACCTGCGCCTTTGCCGTTCCTGATCCCAAACCCCACCGGGGTTTGGTGTTAGGAAGGAATCTCCACTTTTCCTGGCTCTGCCGGCCAGCCCTACTGTGTCTTAGCCTGCTGGGCCCCCCCTGCTCCCACCTTGTCTCCCCCTTTCTCCTTTCCTCCTTCCCCACTCCGGTACCTCTGAGCAGGAGCTGCAGCTCCCTCAGCAGCTCCAGGGGCACAGCTGTGGGGCCAGAGCAGCTCCTGGCACGCTGGCCTGTGCAGCAGCCAGGGGCGGCTTTCCTGGCTTTGTGGAAGAGTCCTGGGCTAAAGACACCTTTAGCCTTGGAAGGATGTAGCTGTGAGCATGGGAGAGTGGAGAAAAACAAGTCTACGGCCTTGCAGCGGCATGGGAAAGCAGAAGAAAGAAGAAAAACAACTGAGAAAAACAAGATATGTTTGGAGTCTTACCAGCATGAGGAGAGATGTGAACTACCTATCAGGAGATGGTCTAAGACTCGTGGACAGAAGTGCTTGGTTAACAGAGTGTGACATGTGTATGTGTGGACAGATAAGAAAAAGTATAAAAAAGAAGCCTTCTGTTAATAAAGTGGCTGCTAGTTGTAAATGTTCTTTGCCCCAGACCTCTGTGTGTGTGTGTGTTTGTCATTGCTGCAGGGCTTTGCCCTCGGGGCATGGAGACCCCCCACGTTTAAAACCCTGTGTAGGCCATGGGGAGCATTGCAGGGCTCCTGAAGCAGGAGGTGCCCACCTGGGCTCAGGCATGTTTAATGCTTCCAAAATAGCGAAGAACCTATGGCAGAACAGCTAAACTGTCCAGAGATGCTGGCTGCATGCCTGGCTGTCAGGGAAGTGTTGCCTTGTGCTCACCCATCCCTCACCACTGGTACCAGCAGACACGGGGCTGGGACAGCAGTCACCCCAGCAGGAGCAGGGAGTCACCAAGGTGCTGGCTGCCCCACCAAGGAGCACTTCCCTGGGGTGCATGCTGCACCTCACAGGAGAGAAACCAGGATTATGCACCCCACCACAGGCTGCTGGGCCACCTGAGGACACAGAGCATCCCAAAACCTGGTTTATCTCCAGTCATTCAGTGCCACAGGGCGTTGGGGAGGTCCTGACACTTAAATCTAAGCTGGTGAGGGGCCAGAGAGTTTTGGGTGCTGGGAAAGAGATTCCCCTGGTCCCACCTGGGTTTTCCCATCCTGGATGTCAGTGGAATGGGGAAAGAGACCATGGCCCCCAAGCAGCAACATCTGACTTCAATAGGATGAAATACCCCAAAACCTTTAGGGTTTTGGAGGGGGAAAGGCTGTTCTAAAAACAAAAAAACAAAACCACAAACCAAAAGAAGGGAGCATTAGCCAAAGCGTGTTTATAAGGAAAAGCCTTTTCCCTGTGGTGGTGGGGGGGAAACGCTCCTGATGCCCCAGCCAGCCTGGCAGGAGCATTTCCATCTCCCCTCACAGGGCTGAACAGGCAGCAGGGAGACACAAGAGGGGAGTGTAGCCACACAGGGCAACAGGCTCTCCTACCACCCATGGTCACGCTGGAAAGCCTCTGTCCACTTAGAAGTGTCCATGAAGATGGAAGAGGAGCTGTGGAAGAGCCAGAGGCAGGGCAAGGAGCCCTCCCGTGTCCAGAGGTCCTTGGTGCAGTCATACACCTCCATTTCTACCCGGTAGTCCCCATCCATGCCCTTCCAGTGGCCACCAGTGACAAAGAGATTGTCCCCCAGTGCCACCATCCCACCGTTCTCATGAAGCATATGCAGGAGCTGCACCTGTGTTGAGAGGCAGGGTGAGATGTGCAGGGACTCCCACTCCCACTGCAGAGGACATCAATCCACCTGATGTGTCTCCCTGCCCCATCCTCTCTGTGAGGTTTGGGGGCCCCTGGTGCCTAGAGCAGGTGTGATGAGGGAGCAGGGGAAGAAGGACCGGGGCATCCTCAGCTCCACAGGAGTTAATAGAGCCAAGGGATGATTGCACAGGAGGGAGAGGGTGTGCTGGCACCCAGAGGGAGCAGGTGGGAACATCTTTCTCCCCTCCCCTCCCTGGGGAAAGTCCCTCTTTCTGACTGGCCCCACACCCCACAACCTTCTGCCAGATGTTGGCCTCTGGGTTGTACACGTGGACCTTCTTGGTGTTGTCCCCAATGAGGTAGATGAGCCCGCGTAGGGTGGCACAGCGTGGGGCCGAGAGGTACTTGGGGATGAAGGGGGATGTGATCACGCTCCACAAATCTGCAAGGAGCAGGCATTAGAAGCACGTCCCACCCTTGGCTCTCAATGCAACTGCCAGTGACTTAAAAACCAATTGCTGAGCTGTTTCAGGGCTGTTTCAGGGGGAATTTGAAAGGGAGGAGGCAGAGTAGCCAGGCAGGCTGGCAGCCACAGGCCCCATCCCAGGTGAGGATCTTGTATAAAAACTAGAGGGGATGGGGACATGGTTTGCAGTGGTGCTGTGGGGTGGGGAAGATGGCATTGTCAGGGGGTTAGTTTCTTCCTAAGGCAGGCAGTGTCCCCCAGCCCTATGCCCCAGAGATCCCACTCTGCCGAAGCTCAGGGTCAGGCTGTGTGACAGGTCTGCAGCTCAGGTCTGTGCTGCTGGCAGCCCTGCTCCTGCTGGAGCCACGCTCCCTGTGCCACAGCCACCACCACACCCTGTTACCACATGCTGGCAGCCCACAGGACCACGGCTGGAAGCACAGAGGGTCACCAGCCTGGGGTGAGCCCCCCACCACCATCCCCTCCCCAGAACAGCATTGGTCGGGCATAGCAGCAGGGCCCACTCTCACCTTGGACGGGGTTGTAGCACTGCAGGGTGAGCGCATTGTACTTGACAGCACAGGAGCCCACTAGGTAGAGCTTGCCCAAGCAGCTGGCAGCTGCAAAATTGCTCACATACTTGAGGGCTGGGCTGATGGCACACCAGCTCTTGTTGTAGGGGTCATAGCGCTCCACCTCCACCACTTCGACCGTCGTGCCTGCAGGGGATGGGATGCTGCAGCCACCCTGCTGCCCTGGGGCACCCAGGGACTCACACCCCAGCAGCAACAGCAGGGTCTTTGCAGCCTTACCCCCAATGACGTAGATCTCACCATTGAGGACAGCACTGGTGTGGTTTGTCCGGGCTCTCAGCATGGAAGCAATGGGTTTCCAGATGCCATCCCTGGGGGAGAAGCACCATGCCTGGGTCGTTGACCACGTGTCGTTCTGGGACCCCCGGGAGCCACCTAGGGAGAGATGGGTCAGATGGGCCACTACCTCTTGAGTGCAGCTTTCCCTGGGCACCTCTTGCCAGTGCCTGGGTTTGCCAAAGCTGGGAGTAAATAGAGGACTTTGCTGCTGGCCCCATGCTAGTGCCTTGTGCTCACGTGTTTGTCCTCTGTCATCCATCCCTGCCCCTTGGAGACCCCCACCCTGCACCAGCAGCCCTGGCACCTACCTGTGACGTACACATCATTGTTCAGAGCCACCAGGGAAAAGCCCCATTTGTTGTAATCAGGGAAGTCAGGCAGAGCCATCCATCGCTCTGAAACCCAGCAGAGTCAAGCAATGATCCCCCAGTCAGCAATGGCCCTTTTTAAGCCATCCCTGTTTCAACCCCCTCCCCAACCCCAAACAGTGCCCCTCCAAACTAACACTAGTTTGGCCAGAGGTGGCTTTGGGGTAGACAGAGAATTAATTAACATGGGGGGAGAAGGGAGGGGGAGGTGGGCACTTACTGCTTTTGGGGTTGTAGAATGCAAAGTTCCTGGAGGCAGCTGGCATCTCCAGCTCCCTCCCCTCATCTTCACCATCCTCCAGCACACGGCCACCAACCACCACCAGCACCTCCTCCAGCTTCTGTGGTGGGGTTGGGGTATTCTTCAGGGCTCCGGTGTCACTCTGCCCCTGATGTAGAGGGCAGGGCAGGACCATCAGGTTCCTGCCTCCTGGCTCAGAGAGTGGGATTTGGGGGCAGGGGGTACCCACCATAGCACGGGACTGGGCAATGAGGGCCTTGGTTGCATCTGAGTCATGGACAAGGGGCTCAGTGGCAAGTAGGTTCTGCAGGTACTGGTCAGGCAGTGAGACCAGGTGGGTCAGCTCCAGCAGCTCGGGCAGGAACTGAGCTCGGGGCCCTGGGTCGTGGCGTACCCAGCGCAGCACAGCCTCGACCAGGCTACGTTCCTCCTGCACCTGCAGCTGGTCATTGGAGAGGTAGATGGCCAACCTCTCCTTCGAGAGCTGGAGGAACTCCTCCTGCAGAGAGACGGCCTCAAAGTTCTCCTGCAAGAAAGACCAAGCCTTGGAGGAAACCTCGGGGCAGCCGTGGCTCTCACCGAACTCACAGATACCTAGGCAGTTAGTGGCATCCATCTGCTGCCGGAGGTAGCGGCTGCAGACCTTCTGGATAGCAGGGAAGTGGAGCTGGCTGGAGGTCCTCATCAGCCCCTCCACGTTGCCCTGGTTGATGGTGACCTTCCCTGTGTAGGCAAAGTCGAGCAGTATCTCCAGCGCGCTGGGATCGACCTCCTTCAGCTCCACCCGCGCCGCGATGCTCTCGGCAAAGTCGCCAGAGAACATGGCATAGAAGTAGTGGCTGCAGAGGGCCAGGACGCCACGGTGGCAAGGGAACTCCTGCCTGCCTGCCACCAGCGTCACATCGGCCAGTTTAGGGTTGGTCCGCAGCTGCTGCAGCCCCTCCAGCACGCCCTGGGCGTGCGAAGGCAGGCAGAAGTCAAAGTCGTCCACGTTCCTCACCATGGTGCCGAGGATGGCCCTGGGGCCCGGCAGGCAAGCACCCGGGCAGAGCAAGGCGAGGCTTTCCCTGCCAGGAAAAGGCAATAGCGTCTCCCTGTCCCCCTGCCCCGGCACCCCCTCGCCTTCCCAGAGCCCGAGGTACGGCCAGCACTGGCGGCAGAAGTGTTACCCGCAGCGCCTCCACTCCCACGCCGTGTTTTTTGTCTCCCCACGCTCCGGCAGCCCTGCCGGCGCTGCGACCGGCCTTTTGAGGGTGATTTGAGGCTGGGTTGAAGCCCGTCCAGCGCAGTCGCTGCCGCTCTCCCCGGCAGGGAAGCAGCCACGGTCCCCGCGGTGGGCAGGGACACGCCGGGCGACACGGGATTAGCGGGGCCGGGGGACACACGCTATTTTTAGGCGGCACCTGGACACTGCTCCCTGCTCTTAAAGGCACCGCACGGGCTGAGCCCTCGCCCCTGCCCATCCCCGTCGCCCCGCGGCGTTGCAGCCTTTAGTCAAAGCCTCCCCTTCGTGCGGGGGTCGGCTGGGCGCCGTGCCGGAGGGTGCAGCCCCCGCAGCATCCCCCCTCGGTCCTCTCTGTAGGCGAGGGTCCCCGCGATGCCTCTCCTCCCTCCCCCGGCCGGGACTGCCGGTGCCGGTATAAATATAGGCCCTTATCTCACTCGGCGGCGGCAGCCGGGGCAGAGACACCCGACCCGAGGGAGGAGGGGGATCGGAGCGCCGGGGCGGGACACCTCGCTCAGCAGCTTTCGCCACCGCCCTGGGAAACCTCGGTCAGCTGGGAGAGAACCGAGAAGGTGTTTATTGCAGCCCTGGGCATCCACAGGCCCCCGCAGTCCCCCCGGCATCACTCCTCCAGTCTGAAGATCTCGGCCTCCTTCTCCTTCCAAAAGGCAAAGCTGCGATCGATGTAGCGGCACATCTCCTCCCCGTCGTCCCCGGGCTCCCCCGCTCGCTGGATGGGGCTGGGCGAGGACCCGAAGTACCGTGCCTTGATGTCGTCGAAGCCGTCGCTCCAGCCGCGCCTGCCGGCCGCGATCTCGTCGACGACGGCGCGGTGGAAGGCACGGACAGCCCGCCAGCCGTGCCGGCCCAGCTGCTCGAACACCTCGAAGCAGAGCAGGTGGCGGCCCCGGCGCTCCTCCGGGGGCAGCTCCTGCTCCAAGATGCGGAAATAGCCCAGCATGAACAGCTCCAGCGACAAGCTGTCGTACTCGGCCGGGCCGCCGCCCGCCGCCGACACGAACTGCTCCGGGGACAGCGGGGCGCGGGCGGGGGGCGGCGGCGGGGGCCGGCGGGCGGCCGCGTCCCTCCATTCCCCCAGCAGCTTCTCAAGGATCTCCCGCTGCCGCTCCAGGCGGGCCGCCCCCCTCGCCCCGCTCCCCGCCGCCCGCCGAGGGTCCCCGCCCGCGGGCCGGGGGGGCGCGTACGCGGAGCGTCTCCAGTGGCTCAGGAAGAGCATCACGATGCGTTCCTTCCTCAGGCTGCCCCACTTGGGCCCCGCGCCGCCCCCACCGCCCCCGCCGCCCCCGCCGTCGGAGAACGCCTCCTCGCAGCTGATGCCCGAGTCGCTGGCGGCCTCCGCCTCGCCGCCCCCGGCCGGCGCCGCCGCCGCCGCCGCAGCCCCCCAGGCGGGCTCGAAGGCGCCGCGCAGGCTGCGGACACAGACCCCGCACTGGCGGATCTCCCGCTGCGCCAGGCTGCCCGCCGGCTCCCGGGGCTGCCCGCGGGCCGTGGGGGCAGCGGGAGGCGCGGCGGGGGCAGCGTGGGGACCCCACGCCCCCTCGGCGTGGGCCAGCAGCGCGGCCAGGCTGTTGACAGCGCCGGCCAGGCGGCCGCACCAGAGGGGCAGGGGCTGCCCGGGGGCGGGCGGGGGGCTGCGCACCGAGATGCTGAGCAGCGGGGCGGGCAGGAGCGCGCGTAGCTCCCGCACCAGGCGCCGCAGTTCGCCCTGGTAAGCTTCGCCGCGCCGCCGCAGCCGCAGGCTCTCCACCGCCCTCTCCAGCTGATGCAGGTCCGCCTCGGTCAGCAGCTCCCCGAAGGGGCCGAGCATGGCTTGGTGGGAGGGCGAGAAGCTCCAGGCGCCCGCATCCTGCGGAGAGGCGCGGTTAGCCATCCCCGACGGCCGGCGCGCCCTGCTCGCCCCGCGCTCCTCGTACCTGCCCTGCCGCAGCCTCGTCCGCCAGCCGGGCCCGCAGCCGCCGCACCATCACCTGCCGCTTCCACTCAGGGATCAGCCGGCCCCGCTCGTCGTGCGTGGGCACCAGGGAATCCACGTCCGCCTCCGCGGGGTCCGGCCCGGGGGGCCCCACCACCCCGTCCTGCACGGGGTACAATCACGGGGGGCTCGAAGAGGCGGCCGGGAGGACGAGCCGGGAGCCGCGGGCAGTGCCAGCGACCTACCGGGTGGGCGAGGAAGGGCTCTGGGATCCTGCCCCGCTGCGAGGGCTTGCGGAATTTCAGCTCCGACCTGCCGGGCTCCATCCCTCGCCGGGCCGGGCGGCTGCTGGGGGCACAGGCGCGGCTCTTCTCCTGGGGAAGGGCAGCAAGGGGATGTGGGCCCCAACACCCCCAGGGGGACCAGCTCATGGGTGACCCCACACATCACCCCGGTTTTTGCAGTCAACACTCCCCACGGCTGGGTCTGCTTCCTTCAGAGGACGGGACGGGACAGAGCTGAGGGGTCCCTGCTGCCTCCTCTCCCCAAAGGGTGCACCGTGACCCCCCTTCAACCAAGGACGGAGCCCAGGGCTGCCTCATGGCCACCAGCCCTCCCTTCTCCGGACATCCCATACCCCCTGCTCCCTGGAGTGATGGGCTGGCATTCTCCGTGGATGTGCCCACTGCCCCAACCCCAGCGGGGTCTTACCTGCCGTGGGGGACCTGCTGGCCGCTGGGGACCCCTACCGAGGTTAGGGAGTTGGGTCGTGCCTGCCACCAAAGGTGGGTGCAGCTGCACCCCCGAAGTCCCTGTGTAGAGAGCAATGAGGAATATGGGGTGGGAGAGGAGGTCAGAGTGGTCGGGCAGCCCTGGAGAGGGCAGGGGCCAGGGCTGCAATGCTGGGGCAGGGCACACAGGCATTGTATTAATATTTGATGGGGCATCGAGTGGCAGCACCAGGGCTCAGTGGGTGGAACTGGCACTGTTCCTGGAGATAATGGCTCAGTGACTTGGCTCCAAGCCTTGTCCTGCTCCTGGGCCGATGGAGAATGGCCGAGGCTGGGGACAGAGGGAGCCTTTTGCACTGGCTGGCCCTGTGGGCAGGTTCTGGCAGTGGGTGGGGGATCTTCAGCAGAGGGACCTGCTGTACTGCTGCCCAGGCATCTGTTACTGACATTCAGCCACGTTTGTGTTCTTCCCCTCCACCGCCATCCATTATATATGGCCAGGATGGACTCATGGGGCTCACTTACATGTGAGAAATTCAATCGAGAGGCTGGAATAAAATCAAGAAGCAGCAGATCAAAGCCTGTAAACACCGATCAACCAGCAAGGATCCATTGCAGATTCAGCCTCTCAATCCCTCCCTGGCTTTAGCACAGGCTGACATCTGGCTCTCCTGGGGGGATGAGGTGATATTCCTCATCAATAACAAGAAATAGAGCCACAGTGACAACGCAGGTTATGCTTTGCTGTAGGAGGTGGGGGATTTGCTGAGAGCCTTTTGGCTGTGCCAGGGCTGCCTCCCCCAGCGTGGAGAGCTTCCCCTGGGATTGCAGCCCTCCACGGTGCAGTGTTGTGCAGGACCACGAGAGGAGAGGAGGGTCTGCCCCAGACATCCATCTCGGCCTCTTTCCTCACCCTGGTCCTCAGGAAAGGAGACACTAGCCCCTTTGGGATCTGCTCAAAGAGTCCCAGGCGACTCTCCCTTTTCCCTTTTCATTTCTAGCTGATCCTGGGGGCCAGCCAGTAGCAGACTGATTAAATCTGGGTGTGTCCCAAGGACTGTGTCCTTGCAGAAGCATCGCTCCTGAAATCACAGAGCTGTGCTTTGCTGAAGGAAGAAAGTAAGAGGGACTGGGAAGAGTTTGAGAATGGATTTCTCCACACAGCTGGACAGCTCCCAGAGCAGTAAAGGAAGGGAAAAGGGAGCAGTCATTGAACACCCCAGGGAAGAGAAGGGATGACCCCACCAACCCTGCATCAGGGCACTGGCTGCAGACCCAAGCCCTCCTGAGCTCCGCTCTCTGTCAAAGGCTGCATGTGAAACGGGAGCTCAAAAGCCACACAGAAAGCAGGGAGCAGAAGGACATCGCTGCTGCTGCTGCTGCTGCATTTCTGCTGCAGTGCCCAGCCAAAAAGCTGCAGAAACAAGTGGTGCTTAATGCTGCCACCTCCCTATTTCCTATTGGGCTGGTGTGACCCATCAGGGCACCCTGAACATGGCCCTTCCAATCACGTTATTCATCAATCAGAGGGATGTAGAAGGATCAAAAGACATTTGACAAAATCAATTCTGTATCACATGAAGCTTGAGTTGTGTGGGTTTTAAACTATTTGCTGCACAGTATTTAGGGAATAAAGGGCTTGTCCATTTAAAAGCTTTTTCTTACCACCATTTCTAATCCTGACTATAAACTCAGTCCTCATGTGCTCAAGGTCTCCTTAGTAAATGAGTAAGTTCTGAAGATCTACTTTCTCCAGTTATCTTCTTGTTCAGAGGTTGACGATCTGCAATGGCAAGAGGTCAAAATGACATTTTTTTCATAGTTCTGACTTAATTTTTGTAATTAACAAAACATGGTAGACTATCAAGTCTCTCTACTGGTTTTGGTAACTTTAAAAACGTGTTTTGAATCAATGCACCATACGTGTCACCACAGGTTTCCTCACAGCCAGCATCTCTCAGTATTCACTGAGCACCCAAAACGACCAGGTCATTTCATACCACCTGCTACCTTTTTTTTTTTCCAATGATAATCTTAAGTTTTCCTTATACTCTGGAAAATTTTTCCTTCACTGAAATAGGTATCATTTATTATTTTATGGTGGCACAAAAGTGGTGGTAATCACATCAACAGCAGACAATCCCAATTGTGTGAACAAGCACAAACTGTGTTTTCAGCAAGATGGGAAAAAACTTCTTCATTCCATAGAGACCTTTTTTCTGTATGTAGCTACTTAGCAAGAACATGGGATTCAAAATACCTCTTTGGTAATTTTTTTTTTTTTAGACTACAAAACAAACATGATTTCCTAGAGAAGCTTTTCAAGAACAAGAAGTCCTAGGAACACAGCATTCCTTTCATAGTTCTTTGGAGCCTTTCAAGGGTTAAACAGATAAGACATTCTATGGCTTCGTCAACAAAATATATTCAAGAAAATGAAAAAATACAAAATGTGATATTTATATAAAATATATTTAAAAAATCATAAAAATTTAACACCATACAGAGAAATTGTTATAGTTTCAAAATCTTGTGTGGAATTTTCTCTTGTCCCTTGCCAACACAGAAGTTTGGGGGTTGGGAGCCAGAAGGAGGTGGCTTCTTGGAGCCCAGTTCTCTTACTACCTGCCAGAGCCAGCTAGCTGTCCAAAGCCTAAACAAAGGAGCACCTAATAGCTTTGTATTCCAAAGTGATGGCTGGGGAGAGGATTGGGGGAAGGTTTTTTTGGGCTTCACTTCTTTTTCTGGTCTGAGAAGTGACCAGAGAGAGGTTTCCCCACACTCATTTTTTGCCAGTGCTCCACACCTTGTTTTTTCCATCTGCAGTAGGTGCCCATCCGCTGCTTTGCTGGGCCAGCAGGGGGAGATATCAGAACTTTAGTAAATGAGAGAGGTTTATTATTACTTTTGAATCTATAGAAATACCCGCACAAACAAACCCCACTTATTTAAAACTTAAAATTATAGGCATGATAAAAGAGCCTCTTATTTGTATGACAAACATTTGTGGCTTAACCACAACTGACATTTTAAAAAAAAATAAAGTAAGCCAAGTTGATCTCAAGTGTGTCTTCCCCCCAAGTTTAATTAAAATTCTTCCAGGAAACCAGTCATGCAGAGGAAATGCTTGAAGATTTAGCACCAACAAAACCCTGGCAGTGCTTTATATTCATATATACCTGAGGGAGCACTGCTCCTTAGAATGACCTTTAATTCAGCTGCTTTAAGTCTGAAATGTTTTGTGGAATAGACAAGGATAAAAACGGGGCAAAAAATAGAATCATGAGATGTACGGAAAATTTATGTAAAAGGATTAGTACTTGGAAGGAAATTTCACTGTTCTGGATGCAATGTGCATATATGTACAGACTATCAGCCACAATGGTTTTTGGGGGCTTTTTGTTTTTTTTTTGTCATTGAAAAGACCCTTTTCCTATAAAAAGGACTCTACCCCATAAAATGGATTCTATCCTTTCCCCATATAATCGTGTGATCTTTTGAACCTCACAAAATTGTACCCCAATTAGTTAAGGATTTTGTACTAATTTTGTGATTTTAGCTAGTTTTGTATCCAACCCTGTTTAGCTTAGTTTGTACTAATATATATTATAGCTATTTTTTAATCATGCAGAGCTTTAGCCAAAGAAAACCTTGAAGAAGATTAGTCATGCAGCTGTAAGGAATAAATCAAATTACCCATCCTAGAGGCTTAAATCAGTAAACACTGTCTAGTTAAAAAAGAAATATATAGCCAAAAGATAATTGCAGCTGATTAGAGCTATGAAGTAAACACCAGTCAGCAAAAGTGAACCACTCAGGTGCAAGGGCATGCCATGAAGAAAGGTCAGTCAGCGGACACACGATGAAGACGCCCCCAAGACCCCCAAAGGATGAAGGGAGGATAATTTCCCCCAATTATTACCGGGAAAAAGGACACTAGGTGGCATGCTTGCTCCACGAAAGCACAGCAGGATGAAACTGAAGATGCAACTCTTGGGTCACAAGCATGTGGACTTTAGCGAAGGGAGTTTCCACTGCAATGATGTATTTAAACCCCGAGCCACTGGGTCTTGGGGGACGCGTCTTGGGCGAGATTACTCCCCATGTTCTGCAAATACAATGGAATGTTTGCTCCTGTAGCTCTTTGCTGTTGGACTTATGACTTTGTTTCATTATCTTGGCCAACTCATGGGCTCCCAGAGGCTCCAGAGGAGGCACCTTATGCCATATAGGCAACATAGGTCTCAAAAGCCCAATAGGTCTCACAGGCTCTATAGGTCCATGGCCCCACACAGACCTAAGTGGGTCCATAGACTGCATAGGACCAGTGGCCCCATAGGCGACACAGGCCCCAGAAGCCCCTGTGGCCCCAAAGACTGCATAGGCCCCATAAGTCTCATGGACCCACAGGTCTCAGGGGTGTTGTCTGTGGCTTCCTGCGTGTTGGGAATCAACAAGAAACTTTCCCTCAGCCTGTGGGCATCAGGTGAGTTTGTGGGGGACCCCTCGCAGGGATGGGGGAACTCAAAGAAGATCTCTCGCAAGGATAGGGGGACTTGGGGAAACATCTTGCAGGAACAGTAGGGCTTGGGTAGAGCCCTTGCAGGGATTTGGGAGGTCGGGGGGACCCTCACAGGGATGGGGAGAGCTCAGGGAGACCTCTTGCAGGAACCAGGAGGGTTAGGAAGATCCCTAGGGGTGCTTGGGGAGAACCCTCACAGTGATAAGGGTGATAGGGAGAGACCTCACATCCCTTCCCTGGTAACAGAGGGATAACTAAGGAAGTTTCCCACACCATTCCTTTACGTAATCAGGTGTGTATAAGATGAGGAGGGAGGTTCTTCTCTCAGTGTGTTGACCTCTCTCTTATCTATATGAGTTCAGACCTATCTGAGAAACTGTTGTCCCAGACCCATGGAGGTGGAGATTTCTGCTCTTTTCCTGAGGGAAGTTTGGTGAGAGTTTATTGTGTTAGTTACTCCATTGAGCTGTTCCCTGAGTTTTCGTTTTGTATATCTGTTTTGTTTTGGTTTGAGCTGATTTTTGTCCCTTTTCCCCTTCCCCTTTTCCCCTTCTGGAGTTGTTTGGGATTCTTGTTCTGTATATTCATAGTGTTTAATTGTATATAACTGTAATACATGTGAATATATATATATTTTTACTACAATATTCTTTTGGTACCTTTTTTTTCCTCTCTCAGGAGGGGGGGAATCTGTGTGGCCAACAGCTGGGTTTGGCAGGGAGCCGACCCAAACCTCCACACACTTTAGTAACTTCTAATGATATGGAGTACTGATAAGCTACTAACACTAAATAGAAGTAATTTACCAATACTAAGGGAACTAGCACTGAAAAGACTGCATAGTTGAGCCCATAAATGGCTACAAAGATATTAAAACAGGGAATATGTTCTGAGAAACAGGGAGTGCTTTCAGTACCTGGCCTTGAGGTTTCCAAAATAGAATGGACACCATATGGAACTAAGATAAATCGGGAAATATGTCAAAAGAATAAGATAATTATAGAAGTTTGCTAATTAGATCGGTTCGAGTTGCCAACAAAACTGGTTTAATTTACTTTTTGAGCCAAGTTGAAAAGGACACAGCGAGGAAGACTGACGATCTTCATCCTCAAGACCCCCAAAGACCCCTGCCCAGGAAAACTGGAAACCAATGTGCAAACTGAGATGGGAGGAGCAGAGGGCGGAGAAAATGGAAATTATTTCTCAGAACTGATTAGAATAAGCCTGCCTTGTCTAGGCAAATAATGCATATGTATAAAGAAATAATGAATATGCATGTTGTAACTGTATTTAAACAAGCCTGTGAGCATAGACAGGTGTGTGATAAAAATCTCTTTCAATCAATTTAGGGAAGATGTAAATATCTGTGAGACAAAGAAGTTTAGCAGACAAGCAAAGTTTCTATCTCAGCACGTGCTGGGCGCTCAGGCCACGAAGGTCCAAAAAGCACACCCCCACCCCAAAAATCCTGCTTTTTATGTGTCCCAAGGGTCCCACCTTGTCAGCACAATGAGAGGAG